>CAKAOI010034862.1:0-37749 GCA_916701655.1 Sebastiscus albofasciatus | reverse complement strand
TAGTATGTCTAAAAAAAAAAAGTCATAGTATAGTATGTCTAAAAAAAAAAAGTCATAGTATAGTATGTCTAAAAAAAAAAGTCATGGTATAGTTTGTCGAAAAAATTAAAAAAAAAAAATGATAGTATAGTATGTCGAAAAAAAAGTCAGTATAGAATGTCGAAAAAAGTCATAGTATATTATGTTGAAAAAAGAAGTCATAGTGTAGTATGTTGAAAAAAAAAACATAAAGTATGTCAAAAAAAAGTCGTAGTATAGTATGTCAAAAAAAAATAAAAAAAGTCATTATAGAATGTCGAAAAAAAAAGTCATAGTACAGTGTTTCAAAAACAGACACCAAAAGAAACCATTTAAATACATATACTTAGCCTACGGTAGAAGTGCAAATATCAAGGAATAATGACCTAATCAACAAAGTCTGCAAGTCAACAAAATCGGGCAGGCAAGATGCTCGGCTTCTGAAATGTAATTACGAGGGCTGTCAATCAATTAATCACATGATTGTCCATAGTAAGTAGCATTTTTTTATCTGTTCAAACTGTACCTTAAAGGGAGATTTGTCTAGTATTTAATACTCTTATCAACATGGGAGTGGGCAAGTATGCTTGCTTTATGCAAACGAATGTATATATTTATTATTTTAAATCAATTAACGACACAAAACAATGACAAATATTGTCCAGAAACCCTCACAGGTACTGCATTTAGCATTAAAAAAATATGCTCAAACCCATTCACATATCTTGAGGTCAGAGGTCAAGGGAACCCTTCACAACAAGCTAGTATGACATGGTTGGTAACAATGGAAACAAATTTGTATTAACACGTTAAATTCATGATTTCCATGGACTTAAAATCATGTTTTATTTGATGGCCTTGCTGCTCTTGTATTTGGCCTGTGTGCCCCTCAAAACATCGACAACACCAAAGAGAAAGTGGCCTTACACCTAAAATGATGAAATTCCAGGCCTGGTCTATACTCCTCTTTGCCTCACTCAACCTTCATAATCAGACGTATGATTGCCTCCAACCATCTATGACTATGACACATTCATGTACTAATCTCTTGTACATCTACAGACACCTCTCCAGACATTCAAACCAATGATCTGCCCTCTTTATCTTGTATTTTTTTCTCTCAACCCCTGGAGTCACTGGAAGTCACTTGTCACCATGTTTGTCCAGCCTGCCCTGCCGAAGTGTTACTACTTACAAATCAATACGCTTTTTTCAGTACATGAAATTTTAAAATGACCCAGACAGCAGATGTGTCTTCTGTGTCACTATACTTCAAGTGATGGCTCGTAACACCGTGTCCAATAATGCTACTCGACACTGAGTGATGGTGGTATTAACCTAACCTGGGAAATTTAATACCGGCGGATTCCTGCAAAGAGCTCGTGCTTTGGTGTTGCTCAAATGGATATAGCGTGTGCTTACTATTGATCACTGCCGGTGCTACTGCATTCAGCATGGCATTTCCATGATCACAGTTCATCGCTCCTTCTTATATCTCCTTTTCTCCATCCTGCCTCACACCGCCCACATCCAGGAGACATAGCTCCCAGCAGGGAGAGGGTCAGCTCAGAGGAGACTTCAACCTGTCAGAAAAAATTCACATCTAGCCCCTCATGCCTCCCTTCACCATGCAACCCCTCCGTCTCCCACGTCTCCCGTGCTCCTTCCCTGGCACCCATCACTCCTCTTCCCCTCTGCTACCCTCCTCCTCTTGCCATTTGATTCAGATCACTGAGTTAGCCTCCGTCTCCTTTGTCTGCGGCTCCATTTTGCCTGGCAGATGGACAGGAGGAGATGGACTCACATCGATGGGAGTATATATGTGTGTGTGTGTGAGATGGAAGGAGAGAGAGAAAGGGAGGAGAGAGAGAGAGAGAGAGAGAGAGAGAGAGAAACTTTTCTGGGAGGCAAAATGTCAAACAGCAATGAAGTGAGGAGACTTTTATCTGTCAAACCTGTGTGAGGTCTTGCCTTTCAGGCTACTGAGTGACAAGGCTGCAGTTAAAAGAGAGCTGAGATGCGAAAGTGAGGGCGACAGAATGAGTTTACCTCTCATTCAGTTAGCTTGTCATACAGTATCAGCCTTATCTGTATATGCCCTATTTTACCTTAGCCAATGTGTGATATCAAAGCAAGTTTTTTTTGGGTCTTTTTGAACAATTTCAAAGGTCAAATATTAATCATCCGGAAAAAAAGTACGAGGCCAATAAACTTTTCAAAAATAGCAAGACATTAGCAAGATTAGTAATCAAATATGTTGTCTCTTTTTTCCATGATCTTTTGGAGACTTACAATATGGCCAAACAGTGGGTACGAATGGCTGACTCACTGTATACTCACTGACGTGCCCTACATTGCTCTACTACTAAGCTCATGCTCTTAGCCCATGGCAATGCCTCCACACATAACATAGATGCAGACTAAGAATAGAGGAGGGATTGATGGAAGGGAAGGGAGCTTGGTAATTGAGTAAGTGCCCTTCTGGATGTGGAAGCCTGAATAAAAAGTATTTTTTTTTATATAAAAAAGCCTTTCTTAGGATCATTTCACTCAAAAGTACATAAAAGCTCTTTCAAAGTTTCTCTGTGTTCTTTGCCCTCAACTGAAATAGTCCCTGCGGAGAATGCAGAAAATGCACAAACACTTACGCACTCTCTCCTGAAAGACGAGGATAAAAGGGTTGACCCTAAAAATACAAACTTACATGCGTGCACACAAATACACAAACACACACATACATACACACAGCGACTCATAAAAAATAGAGGGCATTCCATTCAGGCCTCCTAACAGTTTCTTTTTTTCCCAGCTCTGCATCTTAACCCGAGATTATTAATAATGCTCTAGTTGAAACATAACAACTCATTTTGCACTGAAAGGTTTAAAGTGTGCGAGCAAGCAAACAAAGTAGACTTTTTCATCTTTGTCGCGCCCGGCAGCAAATAATGACCCGCGATGCTAGTGGAATGGTCTTTAGAGATGAAGGCGAGAGGGAAACGCATGATTTCACTCCGGAGAGACTTTTGTCACTCAGCTGTGGAGGAGTGTGAGGAGGAGAGAGAGAGAGAGAGTGGGTGAACAGGAGCTGCTGTAACCTGGAGATGAACCTGCAGCATGATGTAAAACACTAAACTGCAATGTCAGTGTTGAGCTCACTAAACAAGCTAACAGATAGAAGTTGAGAAGGTCATTCCTTCACTGTTTTATACAGTATAGGGTCATGATGGGTAATGATTATATACATTAATCTAACTCTGATTTTTAAATGAATCATTTAAGTGCTATGGAGCACTGATTGACAGGAGTCGGACACAAAGCCAAGAAACGTAGTAATTTTCCAGAAAATTAAGAAAGCTATTAGCGAGCAAATATTAATGTGAAATGAACAATGCAGATTTTAAGATTTTTTTTTTTTTTTAAAAACGGCTTTGCAATTTTTTTATAAGGAAGGAAATGCATCAGATTGTTTATTAGAAAAGTAATTGCTTTGTCTGGGTGATGTTATATCAATGTGACTGTGTTTTGTCAAAATTAATAAACCTAAATACTTGGGCTGTCAATCGACTGAAATATTTAATCACGATTAATCGCAAATTAATTGCACATTTTCTATCTGTTCAAAATGTACCTTAAAGGGAGATTTGTCAAGTATTTAATACTCTTATCAACATGGGAGTGGACAAATATGCTGCTATATGCAAATGTATGTATATATTTATTATTAGAAATTTCTTGACAACACAAAACAATGACAGATATTGTCCAGAAACCCTCACAGGTACTGCATTTAGCATAAAAAAATATATGATAAAAAAATAAATAATGATAAATATATATATATATATATATATATATATATTGCCTTAATGCATTTAAAGAAATTAGTGGTGTTAAAATGAATTTGCATTAACGTATTATATATACGTTAACAGCCCTACTAAATACTTTTTAGGGATCAAAAACTGTCAAGAACCAAAAACTGGCTGTGAGTCAGATTCATACTATTCCTTCTTATTCTTTAAACACCCCTCCTGACTTTCTGATTCTCATAACCTTGCCATAATCTTGAATTTTAGTTAGCTTGTGTTACGATATTTAACAGTTGAGATGTTTGGCTTCTTTTTTTCTATATAATTTTTAAAGATTTTAAAGAGGACTTATTATGCTTTTGTGAGTTTTCCCTTTCCTTTAGTGTTTTATATAGCTTTTACTCGTGCATGTAAAAGTTCTGCAAAGTTACAAAGCCCTACGTCCACGCCAAAGGGAGCGACTCTCCCCCGCAGAAACACTGCTTCTGAACTGCCTGAAACGCCTTGCTTGAAGTCCCGCCTTTTCTTCTGTAACATGGTGATGTCACCAAGTAACACATTTGCATAATACTTGCCTAGCAGCTAGTTTTGGCACGCCCTCAAACAAAGCTAGCTAGAGTGGAGCTGGAGTGGAGTCCGAAGAGTTTGGCTCGGCTGACCAATCACAGCAGAGTGGGCCAGCCGACCAATCAGAGCAGGCCGGGCTTTTCGGAAGAGAGGAGCTCGAACAGAGTGTTTCAGACAGAGGGTGAAAAGAGGTACTGCAGCACAGCCGGCATGAGAAAAATATGTTCCAGTAGAAAAGAAATAGAAAAGTATACACCTAATAAATGACTATAATGGGTCCTCTTTAAAGTTTTGTAGAGAAACATGTCTGTTTTCCTCAGAGTCTAGTTTGGGAACAAAGTATTCCTCTTTATTGGTACTCGGTATTGATACCGTACTGCATCAGAGGTCACTCAGCGGCCTCGTGTTCACACAATCCTCCCAAGTGTATCACACCAAGCTAGTTTCTAAATGAGCATGTGTGTCTAAAGTTGACTCACTCACTCATACACAGAGTGACAACTGTATCTGAGTCACGTACACGCTTCCTCTGACCCCCCCGCTGCGACCAAATATGCGCTCAGCGTGTCAGCACACAGGTGACACTGCCAACACCCTCCGACACAGACGATGTATGACAACACTCCTTCCCCTCTCGCCCTCCTCCACTGTGCCCATCCTGCTGCCAGCCCGCTGCGGTGGCATGCCGCCCGCACGTGTCCATTCACCTCTCCGTGCCCCATCGTCGGATCGTCAGCATCACCGCATTATGCCGTGTGTTCAAACTCTCTCCATGATGTGTCCTTCTGGGGAGTAGAGGGAGTAACACAAGGTGACTGTTGATATTAGGATGTAGCATTTGCTACGCTGGGGCGCCTCCCTCATTGGTATTTCATGTAGAGCGCCGTCGCATTCGTCACGTTCCATAAACTTCCTTATTATTCACTGGCGGGGAGTAATTTTGTTCTGCCGCTCGCAGTTGTGAAAGTGAGATAGCGGGAGAGAGGGAGGGATGACACTCTGAAATCCTTCTAATAATCATTTTCTCTCTTCCCCATACATGGACTTGTTTATCAGATGAGCAGGTGGTTGAGTGCCACTCACCTCCCACCGCAGCCCCAAACACAGGCTCACTTCTGTGAATCCTAGGGGTGATCATCTGTGAATCCCCACCCAGTTGCAGTACCTCCACCCAGGGTCTCGGGATAATCAGCGGGCTTTCTGGAGCTTGGGCAAACAGAGTTGTCAGAGGAGTGACACATACAGTCACGCCTAGGGGAAACGTGGACTTGTGCAGAGGAAGGTAATTCATCAGTGGGTTCATGAACCAAGCAGCATCCCTCAGGTCCAATGGGGCTCTGAAAGCCACAAGGAGCCGAGGATTTGCTCCCGCCGATGCTTATGGCACCGATGAATTGCTTAAGTGCACACCATATGCAGCAGGCAGCTCTCCACGCACACGTCCTTGTATATCTTTGTTTAGTTGCCGAACGTGCCCATAAAGCCCAGCATAGCAGTGAGGGTTTTACGCCAAGCAGGTGGCCATGTCGTACTCGGCCAGAAAGCATAAAAAACAGCCTGCCCCCGGCAGCTGCCTGGCCATAAAACACATTTATACCATGATGTCCGTGCCCATCCCTAAAGTGTGCTTCAGGCTACGGGGCCAAAAAAGTGGAACCTGGTCTGTGAGATGAACCCGAGTCAACTCCAAAGCAGAAAAACAACAAACTTTGACCTTTATAGCAGAAGGAGTTATTTTCCCGTAAGACCTGAAGCTGTGAAAGTTCACTCCATATACTGCTCTTTACAGTGAAGTCTATAAGTCTACAGTAAGAGAAACTAGTCTTCAAACTTTCGGTGTGACTTTTCTCCTACCCCTACCCCTTCTTTGTTCCTGGACCCCGGGCCTCCTCCCTTTCTTACTCTGTTCGAGAGTAAAGTGCCAGTGAAGTTGTCCCCAAGGCGGTGGATGCGCTGGAGCATTAAGTGTGCCACAAGGTGTACTGGCGTATTAATGGAGTCCGGTTAGAGCGGCTGACCTGTGAAGCAGTACGGTCAGCTGCTAGGTGAGCACGCCGCCGCTGTAAATCCCAAACAGGCGTCCCCTGTCTCTCCCTCTTTCTCTTCTCCGTCACGCCTATCAGCCACCACTTCCCCTCCATTCTGCAGCCCCGCACCGCTGCTAAAGGAATGTCAAGTCAAGCTTTGTTACCGAGGGCTGACAGAGTGGTCAATGGGGTCTGGATGGCCCAGGTTTAGCTTGTAATTGCCACTGTTTTCTCCCTCCTTTCAGCCCATCGTGACAAATAAGGGATAATTTTAGTTTTAAGGATTACATTCGTGTTCCCAGGCGGAGTCAAGATGCCGCTGTGTTAGATTTATGACCAACATGAAGCTGGTGACTAATGCTATAGCCCGCTGGGACTCTATGATCTCTCTGTACCTTGGATTTGTGGCCCTGTGAGTTTTCAACCTTTACACAGCCAGGATTCATGGCGAGTTCATTTAAGGCTGAGGAAAGCATCCTGTACTGCACAATGAAATTATTATACTTCACTCATTAACAGGGGGTTTCACGAGTTTGGATTCTAAATCGGAAATCAATCGAAATTAGCTTTTGATGTCAATCATCGTAAACAAAGGCAGTTTCAATTATTTTGTTTCACTGAGCGCCACCTACATTCAGTATGTTCATCACGTACAGCTGTACTCTAGAAATATAACAGCCGTCTCACTCATGGCTAAAACTATAAACCAGCGCAAAAATCACAATTAGCAGCAAAAGGCACCAAAGCCTGAACAGACACATTACAAACACAAAGTAACATTTAGAACATAAAACAGCAAAATGAATCTACTCAGTCCGGCACTCGGGACTATGCAGGAATGATGGGAAACGTGGGCCGTCCCTGTCGCTACCATGGTCACTACGATACTCAGGGCACTTCCTGCATATGCCTATGGCATTTTACACTGCATGACTTAGCCTAGCGGATAGCAAACTTTACTACGTTACCTAGTTAGTTTCCTTACCCATCATAGCTCTTCTACTCGTACTTGGTTTAACATTAAGTCGCTGCATCTCCCGACAGAACAACACAGCGGTTGAATTTGAGCCTACACGCACCTTTTTTCAACTCAACATTGGTAACGAGAGAAACACGCTAACGGGACCGCCGAGTTCCGTCTCTCAACGCACAGAGACTCCATCTCCTCTCTCGGAGACACCGCGATCAGAGGATAGAGAGAGGAGAGAAACAAGTGCATCAGTAAATGACAACGAAACTGTATTTTTGTAGTTTATAGCACATTTGTAATACTCAGCAGAAGGATGGTAGTTTTGTTTTTGTAAAGATTATTACTGTACTGAGGAGGGTCACACTGATATTCAGAAGATGCAGCTTTTTATATAGCAGACTATACTTTATATAGCAGACTGTTGTGGCCTAATTTTTTAAGTACTTTCTTAATAAATGGGGAGTTCAGTTCAGAAGATTTGAAAGTGTGAATGACAGTTGTCAGATAGAAGCAACGATCTGTTGATCTTTACGAATCAAGACTCCACAGTTTAACAATGGCTTGTTTAAAATCGTAAGTTAAATCGAATCGTGGGTTTGGAGAATTGCGACACCCCTACTAATCGTTGTATATTCAACTGGTCCGAGCGAATTAAAAAGCTCTTTTAGTTCAACACGTTTCGCAAAAATCCCTCTTTAGTAAAAAGCGATCGCTTGTATAAAAGCAAAATTATCACACTATACGAGCCTAAATATGTCTTTGTAGTTCTGTCACGATCTTTTCCTGACAGACAGTTGCAGGTCACCTCTATACATGTTATGTATCAGTCCCCGTGCCCATGTCTAAACCCACCTTGTAGAATTTCCTTTCAATAATGTATAAAAGAGGGCACAGACTTTGCATGTATTGTCAGTGCGAGGACATGATCCCTGACATCTGGAGCCTGCACGGGGCTCATACTGAATGATAATGGCCTCTCCCCCTTTTGATGAATTATTAAATTCAAATTGTTTTGCAAACAAAACATATTTGTTAACACAATGAAATCTGGGGTGAAAGCTGGAGCTTTATCAATATTTAATTTTCACTGTAGACAACAATATAGCCTTTGGCCAGTTTCTGGTACATAATTAATGAAAAGGGCAATAGAACTGACAATACATATAAAACAACTGCTGCTGTCATATCGGCGCAGGTTTAACAGTGAAAACAACTGCCGAGACTTTGATAGCGTGCTCCGGCATTTACGTTTGACACATGCTGATGACTTAGGGATTTACAAAAAAACATACACTTTAGATATGACAGAATTCTGGAAGAATTTACTAGCACTCCAGTGAAGCATTCATATTCATGGACCTATTGTCATCACTCACTCTGAACCGGCTGTTGTTCTATTATTTATCACATGGTGATCTTCCATATTTAGGCTTTTTGATTGATTGGATATCAATGTCATGCTGCAGTTATGGAGATATGCCTGTGATTGGGCTGATTAACATTTCATTTCCTGTTGAAAGGTTTCCCCCCTCTTTCTTTTGCTCTCTTTCCTACCGTCTCTGAGAGAATGGGAAGTCGGCACAATGAATATCAAGTGGCTGATTGGGCCTGTCACTGAGGACCCCGGTGGACCCCGGTCGCCAGATGTGCTTGTCCGCCGGTGTCAGCAGCAGGATTTGTCTCTTGGGTTTGCGCGGGTTTGTCGGGGTGGACAGACGGTGCGGAGGAGGTTGCCGAGCGGAGTGCTGTCCCTCACTAGGGCCTGCCACTCACACTGTCTTTTTCTCTATTCGTCACTGTCAGCAGACTGCTGATGCTGGCGTCTGATGACTATACCTATCCTATGGTGGCATCTCTCATGCCACATGTTCTACCTGAAGTAAATCTCCCGCAGCACACGCCTTTGACTGACATTCTTCCACGAGTTATTTTGCAATGAAACCGCAAACGTTGGCTCAGTTTGCCGCGGAGAGCCTGGTTTGTCCCTTATGTATATATCCCCGAGGAGCACACAGGTCGATAAATGCATACAGCTGAGGAATTAAAGGAAGGACGTTTTTTGTGGTATTGATTGTGTTTGTTTCGGAATGCTATTCAAATGTGGCGCAGTGTGAGAAACATACATAATAGGATAGTACTGGGAGGGGTTGAAGGTTGGAGCCTTGAGCTTTTTTTCCGCTTTATTTTGTCCTATAACTCTGCTTTACCTGTGGGTAATGAATAGAAGCCGCTCTGTTATGAAGTGAGGAGGAGCAGTTTGCTGCTGCATTTGAGGGGCACCTTCCTACATTTGGTTGTGTGTTTCAGACCTTGGAGAGCTCATTTAAACCCTACTTTATTGTTTCCAGCAGCACCACTCAGGAGCACCGAGGTGGTGCTTGTTGCTATGGAGGACACGAGAAAGTGACGTGGTGGTGCAGGGAATATGTGCGTGCAGTATGAAGGAGCGTGTGGTGTTTATGTATATGTTTGGTGAAGGTGTCTGTGTTAAGTGTTTGCTCTGTGTGTTAAATCATCTCTGCACCAAGGTTTCGTGCATTGTGTGTGTGTGTTGTGTGTGTGTGTGTGTGTTTTGAGGCAGCCAGCAGAGCGGGGGGGGAACATCTGCACACAGTGGCACAGGCCTTCTGCCTTTACACACGGCTCCTGCCGAGCAGCGCTTCACGGCCTAGCAGGCTGTGACCTCCCAGAGGCTCCAGGGGAGCTCTTCCTCTTAAAAGCCAGCTGTGCCTCATACTTTCTGCCCGCCAAATATTCCACAGTCCAGCTGTTCACCTGAGAAGCATGGAGCACAGCCCTCTCACTTCCTCCCTTTCATATTTTTGGAGAGCCATTGTGCAGGTTTAAGAGTGCATGGAGTATAGCACCTGTGATACCTTTGTTGTTATTGCCAAAGCAACAAAGTTGGCCTCTCACTTTGTGTTCAAAGCTGTTCAATCAAGGTTTTTCAGATGTATGTACTATTAAATTAAAGGGGACCTATTATGCTTATTTTCAGGTTCATACTTGTATTTGGGGTTTCTACTAGAACATGTTTACATGCTTTAATGTAAAAAAAACAAACTCTTTTCACCTTCTGTCTGAAACACTCTATTTGAGCTCTAGCCCCGCCCTCCTGAAAAGCATAGTCTGCTCTGATTGGTCGGCTGGCCCACAGTTACGATTGGTCAACCGAACAAAACTCGGTAATGTCGAGAAGATAACCTGCAAACTGCAAAATCTGATCTGAGATCTGCAAAAACTTGCAAAAACTCTTGCAAAGACTCGCTGCCCAGCAACCTATACGAACCTTAACCATCGGAGATCAATGCCTAACTTTAAACCATCTAGCGAGAGTTTCCCCAATTTGCTGGTTCCCCTTCTAAACACGACCACCAAACTCTTTGGACTCTGCTCCAGCTCCGCTCGAACTCGCTTTGTTTGAGGGCATGACAAACTAGCCGCTAGCAAAATGTGCTACTTGGTGACATCACCGCGTTACGGAAGAAAAGGCGGGACTTCAAGCGAGGCGTTTCAGGCAGTTCAGGAGCAGTGTTTCTGTGGGGGAGAGTAACTTTCTTTGGTGTGGGCTTTGTAACTTTGCAGACATTTTACATGCACAAAAAACTATAGAACACATTAAAGGAAATGTAAAAAGCACAAAAGCATAATTCTCTTTAAATGCATCCTCACATTTCTTTTGATGACATACAAGATGTAGAATATTGTCTTATTTCTCATGGGTTCTTACTCTTTTAGCGGTGCTTGACCTCCGTTTAACATATGAATGTTTAATCACTCTGTCTTGAGGATAGTTGAGTCCATTTCTTTTTTTTTTACAGCTCTTTATCTGTTCTTTTCTTTTAAATGTCACTCCCTTTGAGATTTAAACATAAACAGATTATCTTTATAAAGGCTTTCCATATTCTTAATCAGATGAATGTGTTTGTGCATGTGGTGGAGAGAGTAAGTGAATAATGAGTGATGCTTTTAGAGCATACCCGGTAACACTTTGATCTACTTCAGAGCCACACATTAAAAAGGACGGAGCAATAACATTCAGCCACAGATAACAAAATGAAACTCAGTCTCAGGAATACAAGAAGTATCATTCACTGAAGGTCCCCCTGTTATTGTAGAAAGTGTCTCGACTGAATCGTCTTATTCGTGTCCTTCAGTCACATCTGTGTTTGGTTCCTCACGTCGGTGAATGGAGCTAATTTTCATGATTGATTTTTGTCTTTCAACCCGCCAAGAGGATTGCATGATATGGTCATTTGTGGACATGTTCCGGCATCGTGTAAATAATCCATCAAGGGTTTTAATGATGGCAATCATTTTGATGATGCGAATCAATGTGATGAATAAGACATATCTGCCGTTGAAAAAACATTTCAAATGTGCCGTTGATTGACACATATTTATTGACATGGGTTTATTAGGGAGGTTAACAGGGGGATTTTTTTTTTATTTTCAAAATATTAGTAATAGTAACAGCTGAATTCCATAATGAGATATCGACACACTTCCATTTGGACTGCTGGCATGAAATGTTAGCGCATTATGGATAAGCACTGGCATGAGTCTTCTTAAGACATTTGCCTGACAATAATTCCTGCTTTTGAGGACACAATAATTTGCATTCAAATTAGGGCTGTCAAAGTTAACGCCATAATAACGCGTTAACACTAATTTCTTTAACGCATTAACGCAGTTGCTATTTTCAGGTTGTAGCGGGCTCAGTTTTAAAGCTAGAATTAGTGAATGAAACTAGAAAAACCTGAGGAATCCATTGGTACCAATCATGTCATACTAGCTTGTCGCAAAGGAGGCTAAATAACGCTCCAAACTTGCGCTTCATTTTGGCGAGAAAAAGCTAGCACGGCCATTTTTCGAAGGGGTCCCTTGACCTCTGACCTCAAGATATGTGACTGAAAATGGGTTCTATGGGTAGCTGTTGTTGCCTGTTGGGCTGCAGTTTGCAATGTTATGATTTGAGCATATTTTTTATGCTAAATGCAGTACCTGTGAGGGTTTCTGGACTATATCTGTCATTGTTTTGTGTTGTTAATTGAGTTCCAATAATAAATATATACATACATTTTCATAAAGCAGCATATTTGTCCACTCCCATGTTGATAAAAGTATTAAATATTTGACAAATCTCCCTTTCAGGTAGATTTTGAAGAGATAAAAAATGTGTCTTCAAGTTTTTCACGTAATAGAGTAATTCCAAAAGTGGATAGATTGTACAGTAAAGAAATGCTTTACATGCAGCTGTAGAATTTTAGGAAGAAGCCAGTGTCAAGTGTCTCCTTCAAAAATGCCTTTCGGGCAATATGCACTAATATGTCAGCCATGAAACAGAGTCAGGACTGTGGGACATGGTAAAAATTTTGTTATAACAAGGTGCTGCTGGCTCTGTCTGTGAAGTAAAGTGCATAAGAAGTGAGGAATAAGCGAATGTACAGGCCTGATATATGTCTACAGCAGAGCAATTATAGGCCCAATGGGCGACATGCTTCTGGATTGACTAACTGCGTAGGATGTACAGTACAGTACCTCCTGGATCTACTGCAAACGTACTGAGCTATAAAGGCCACATTCAAACCTCAAAGAAAACACGGTACTTTCAGAGTTCTTATACTCCTTACACCTGTTGTATGTTTGCAGAGTGAAGGTAACACTGGTTCAGCTGATAGATACACAGTACGACTGAAGAAACACACCCTGAAAGAGTAGCATATGGGCTTTCTATATATAAATACACACACCCAGTATGTGTCCTTCTACATGCCTATAAGCCCTCTCTCTTACTTATTGCTAACTCTGAAGAGCTCATTACGATGGAGCGATGTGTTCAAGTGCTCAATCAGAAATTAAGCAGAGTAATGAAGCAAGACGGAGGTTAGTAAGACTGTGAGGTTAGCAGTTACCTAAGCAGTCAGCTCGACCGTGACGCCTTACTTTCATCTCAGAGTGAAGGGACGCTGAGAGAGAATAACCCCTCACGGTTATCCACGAGATGGGAAGTTACAAGTTCCAACCTCACAGTGATTGATGACTTACATGGCGATGATATATCGAGTGCCCCCGTCCCTGTCCTATAATTTATGAGCAAGCTCGTTTAATTTGTCCGTGGCTTAATTCGGCCCGTATATATATATATATATATATATATATATATGACGTATGAACGTGTTCGGCAATTGATGGCTTACACTGTCTAGCAGGAGTGTCTGACTGAGACTAACATGTCCTTTGGCATTGACACCTTCACTGTCATCTGTCCAATCTACATGACCTGACAATTAAGCTAATAAGTGAAAATGGCACCTTCCCAATGCAATTTTAATGAGCACCATGTTGAGTTGAGGAATCTGTTCATGAGGAATTGTTAATGGGCTGCTTCTGATTCTCAGCACTGAGGGAGGGTTGGTAAAATGCACTTGAACTAAAGGCTCGCCATAATTGGTCCACGGTCCGTGGTTGAACCAAGCCTAATTGTGGTCCTTCAATGTCAGTCAAAGTTTTGCTGTTGAAAAGGTTTACAGACTTTTACAGGTCTGAGGCCAGTATAACCTCCATTCAAGTACAAATGCTTTGGGCGCTTGTCCTTTCCTGACCTCTGCCACCAAACACATAATGAAAGTGTCCAAGCAGCTCAGATGTGTGTAACCACCTCATATGGTTTTGGTAAAATGTTTAATGGGATAAAAAAGGATTATTTTAAGAACATTTCAATTGTGATGACGTATTTAAGTCATGACTTACTTACAGCAGTCACAAGCTTTGTTGAAAACAAAAATAACTGCCAGAAGTGGTATGTCAACATTAACTCTCAGAGGAAAGAGAGCAGAGGCGCTACATCACACAACAAAGGCCACAAACGTCATAGTCTGGTGACAGAATGGATTGCCAGACGAGATGTCAGAAACTGTCTCCTTCCCCTCAGCAGGTGACGATTGATCACATCGAGCATTCACTTTGTGGTAATTAACCAGAGCTTCACATCATAATGTCAGGGAAAATCAGAAAAACCTTCTGAGTTTTTTGCAAGTTGGGAAAAGTCGAGATAAACAGCCCAATCAGTCAAAAAGACAATCGCACGGAGAAAAAACACACAGAAACAAGCAAAAACTAATTTATCCGCCTTGCGGTTGTATCCCTCCGCCAACCAGTCAAGTTGTATTTTACATCCATGTCGGTCCAAAATGTCATCACTTCATCATTTCGTCCTGTTAGACATTTGTGTGAAATTGACATAATTATGGCCAAAAATGCGTTTTGGGAGGGCACAATGACCTTTAACCACCAAATTCGAGTGGACGTTTACGCCAAATTTGAAGAAATTCCATCACAGGTGCTCCTCAGATATTCACAGGAATGGAACGAGAATGTTTCTCCCAGCTGGCTGCCATTGCTACCTACTTTACGCTTGTGCTAACGTTACTGGGTCAGCTCGCTGAACGAGTCTATCGCTGAACAACGAAAGTCGGAACAAGCTTTTAAATTAGGTCTGGTAGATCTAATGAGTGAAGATTTGGCAACTGGATTGCCAGATTCTTGCCTCAGATTTGTTCAGAAGTAGATTTTGGCGGACTGCTGAGGTGAAACAACTGAAGGTTTACCAGCGTATTTCCAGTCGTGGATAGGGAATGCATTGTGCGCATAAGATTGTGGGTGTTTTAAGAGCACGGAGGATACACACATGCATCCTTGAGATCCTCTGAATGAGTGACTCAGTCCTTGCTAGAATCTGAAGGATCCTCCACATTGGAACAGTCCTTTCGATGACCTAACCTCCTTGAAATTCAGCCATTGAAGGATCCCTCCTCGACTTTGAGAAACACCAGAGAATCCACCATGTACTGTAATGCACAGACAGACAACGGCTAAGTATAGGGACTGGCTAGTATACAATATTATATACTGTATATGTTGTGGTTTAAAAGGTAGATGCCGTTAATGCCTGGGTTGGCGGTTCAATCCCCAGCTCCTCTTGTCCACATGTCAAATCCAGTGTCCAGAAGGTGTTGTTGAACGTGTTACAAGAGGCGTCATATCGTCACAAGTATTGTCCTTGCAGAAATACCCTGCAGTTTTCATATTAGGTATTAATCCGTACCGTGCCCGAGTCCGATTTTAAGGACCCTCTCATGTGTCTTCCTGCTCTATCATCCATGGCCGTGCAGTTCAGAGGATTATATCGGTGCATGATGCGCGCATATACAGACAGATATGAAACAATATTAGATGTATACAGATTTCGGAGGAGACCGACGGCGTTGAAAAAAGCCTGCCATTTCGAAACTACTCGCCGACTGCTAATGTTAACTCGCATTTAATAGCGGTCCACTTCCGTGTTTTGGTACAGTTGGCTTTCACACCTGATGCGTACCCGAGTACACACGAACCGTACTCCAGACCACCTTTTCAAGTAGACTCGAGTACAGATCGACGAAACCGTGCCCGAGTACGGTACAGAGCATTCACACTTATCAAACGAATTGGACTTTTGGGGACAAGTGTACTCGGATCCGGGCCCGGGTCCCTGTTTGTGAAAGCACCTTTATATTATTTTAAGGCCAAATGGCCCACTCCAATCTGTGAGCATCTATTCTTGTTTTTACAGGAGGTATGTTTTCCTCGACATCTTTAATCTCCCTGCCATAGTGAGCTGAGGGCTTTGCATTGCTGCCACGCTTGGAAGTCGGTGAGACTGCCATTGTATGTAAAGGCTCACTAATAGACCCCAGTGGGGCGTCATTCCTATTCCACTCATGATGAAGACATTCTCTTTCTCTCTCTCTGTTTCTCTCCTTCTCCCCCCTCTGTCTCTCTCTCGCGCTCTCTCTTTTTCACCTCTCTCTCTCTCTCAGACTTGATATTTTTCTCTTGGCTCTTCTCTGCTCTGCCTGTGGGCCTGTGAAATGTCTCTGTCTGAGGAGAAGGCCCCCTCGTCCCTCTGGAAGCCATTAGAGAACCTTTATGAATATGTGCTGAAAGGGCGCTTTTTTCAGGGGTGGGGACTGAGTGGGTGGGTAGTTGAGGGGGATTAATGTGCGATGCTACCATTTGCCTCAGATGCTCTTGTGAACCACCTATGCCTGTTAGATTTATGTTTGTCTTTTTTTGGAGCACCGTTTTAATCGGTGCCACTCTTCCATTTTTGAGTTGCTGGTGGTGCTGGAGTGACGCTCATGTTTAAGTATAGTGCCCGAGTAGAGGCTTTTCTTTCTGAAGCTGTATTGCTTGAATACTGGAAATAGTTTCCCTTTTCATACTTTTCCCAATATCTTCCTTTCTTATCTACTTTTTCATGCTTTTTACTTCCAACTTTTTCGTGGTAGTAAGTGTAACTTGGGGCACAAACATAAAGAGTGCATTGTGTTGGTAAGTGCTGCTCAATATAAGTGCATCTTTGAAAGGGGGGAAGTTGCAACAGGGCTCAATTTTCGCGGCTTTTATGCGTTCTGTCCCCATGAAATAAATATCACATATTTTTAAAAGCTTGTACGTAAAATTGAGCCTTGGTTAAATATTCAAGATGCTCTTGAAGAGATAGTGGCTAGGATGTACTTAAGTGCACCACTTTACTTGTGGCATCTAGCCCTAAATCTGATTGGTTTGACTGTGTACTCGTACTGGTAAGCCTGTGGCGGTTTGTGTCTGTATGTGAAAAGCGGCGCTTTTAGCAAGATCAGCCTACCCCGGGGTTTTTCCCCCCTCCTCTTGTTGATCCGTGGTAACAAGATGTTATCCTGAATGCAGGCTTTAAAATGAGAGAAGAAGGTGGCGGCGGCGGTGGTGGTTGCCCTCTGCTTCTTTAGCTCATTAATTGCGGAGAGGGCAACCGTTTTGAGTTCTACCTGATGGTTTGGGCTGCAGGCCTGCCCGGGTCAGAAGCGAGCTCCAACGCTCATGAATCATGCTGCTGGGAATAGGAGCCCAGCCGAGGTCCGCAGGAGGGGGGGCTAAGCATCGCCACAAAGGCCTCGTCCACAGCACAGACGTGCTTCTGGAGGTTCTGCAGGCTCAAACAATCAATCAGAGGCCATTCTATCATAATTACACCCAGGGAGTCGTGGCGATGTGCTGTCCACACCTTGCAGCACATGTCCCTTCCCTCCATCCCTCCCACCACCTCTTTTATCAAGCGGTTAGTCTGACGCTCTTTTCTATTCCCTCCAGCACCTCCATCATCATCTTCCCTCCTCTTCTGTCTCCTTCCCCCCACCCCCATCTTCGGTTCTTGCCTTTATCTGTGGTCTCCATTTTGATCTCACTGGCACTATTCTCTGTCGCTGGGTGGGTGCAGACTTTGCTCACGAGCACACTTATAGACAAATGCACATGCACCAGATTGTGGGAAGAGGATGGATGGGAGGTGGACTGATGGTGACTGTGGGGGGAGAGAGAGGGGTATGTAGGGCACAGTGTGTGGATAAAGTAATGATTTCTCCTTCACACCTCCCTTGCTAATTAGTGCAGGCTGCCTGCTGCCTTGAAGGGGGGCGGTGTCTAGGGAGCCCTGCTATTTGTCTTGAAGAATTACCGACAAGGAATTCACGTCACTCCTTAATCCCACAGATACTGGATGGAATTCAGCGTTTACCTGACCGCGGCCACCTGTCAATTTGATTTAATGATTGTAATGATAATTTTTAGCCTCCTCTCCTCTCTGCAGCCACGCAATGGGGATGTGGCATAAGCCGTAGCCCACTTCATCCCTTCCCTTAGGAGTCTCCTGGTGCAGACTATTTGTGTCTCCGTGCCACAGCATCCTCCACACAGATGCGTCCAGTCCACCAAATCCCCCCCGCCCCCCAACATCTCTTATTCGTCCTCTCCGTATCTCTCCACGCTTCCTCACGACTGTTGTTTCTCCACCCTCATGCATTTGGAGAGCTGTCAGCACAGCGGTGACATCACTTAGCCCCGTGTCAAGTTACAGGACCGATAGCAACAGTGTGTAAATACAACATAAATTTAAGAGAAATCTATGTATTAACCTCCGCCGTATCTTGAGCCAACAGAAATCCACATATTTCCAGATGTTGAACTTTTTAAATGCGTGTTTTCCTATTCTCAAGAAAATCGCTGCAAAAACAACTCAAGGGTGGGGAAATAGTTTAGATTTGTGGTGTGTTGCTGCCGGAGCGAGGAAACACCGAGGTGGGTGTGTAGCGTCTTAAAGATATATGTGATAGGTGTTTGTGTGGGAATCCCATTAACATTATTTTGCCTGAGGTGGATCTCATCTCCATAGCAGCTGCATCTGACAAGTCTGCCATGGCACGACAAAGAAGCCAATCATTAATGTCAGCCAGAAGAAAAAAAAAATATTATGTTACCCTGGAAGTAATACTCAGTAATGATGTCCATTTCCCTGCATTCTGTACGTTTCCCTACTGGGCTAATAAGAAGATACTTTAATGATCTCACCATATAGTATACTGTTCTCTTGACTCAACCACACAGTGGTACGACATAGCGAAGAAAAACGCAATTCAGAGAAGAAAGTAGAAGTTCAAATACAAATACTAACAATAACAATGTCTGTCTGTGGAATATGTCGACATTTTGGTTAGGGCTGCACGATTTTGAAAACATATCTAATTGCGATTATTTTGACTGATATTGCAATATAATTTGCAATATCAGAGGGAATGATCATTTTTACATCATTATTCTCATTTTCATTGAAAAACATTCAAATGAATATGGTGTTTTTTTTGCAGGGATTTGTACAAAACAAAGATCTTAAGCCTGCAGAAGATTATTTATACGCCGGGAAATCTCTGCAGCACCACAACATTTAATTGAAAATGGTATTTTGACACACATTTTGCCTTTAAACAATATTGTGATTTTAACAAATACTTGCAGAAGGCCATATTGTGATTTCGATAACATTTTGTGCAGACCTATTTTTGGTGCTGGTAAACTATTTTGAATTATACTGGGAGATGTTTTTAACATTTTGTCCAACTCATTTATACCAACAAGTGTAAACTCAATGTTCTCAGCAATAAAATTCAACAATGCCAGGATACACAGCCTCCAAAAAAGACTAAAAAAAGACTAAAAAAAGACGAAAGGAAACCTTTTCAAAAACAGTTTTCATGAAAAACATTACAGCCTTCATGATCTAGTGTTCGTTTTAGTAAATGTAATCTGGAAACTTGAGTGTTTCTTTTGTTCAGTATAATCTCATTAACTGTTTTAGTTGTAAAGGGTATGCTCCTCCTGGCTTGATTTATTTTGCTGGTTTGGTCTGTGTGTGTCCTGTCCAGAAATTATTCAAGTAACGGAGATGAGATGTGTTTCACAGTTGGCTTTCACAGTTGGTGGAGCGCTAATCAATCTTGAACACTCTCAGTGGAATATTACACACCCACATCAGGAGTGCCTCACCCGACAGAGCCGGAACATACGGCAATAAGAGGGAGAGTCTGTCACGGCCTGAGTGGAAAAAATAGCGCAGCTGCATTATCAACTACTTGCACCAGATTACCATCAACAAACTAGTAACACAAGTCATGTGCTGTGTCTCAATTTGGATATTCTCGTTAGTGAACACCATGCAGTACACTGTGCACAATATGTACTTTTTTACTAATCTTGACAGTGTAGTGTCTCGGCTGTTGTGCACTCACTGGAAGCTCGGTAGATCAGCTGGTGATAGTCAGCCACGGACACTCATGCCATATCGGCCGTTATTCAATTTAGACGGATAAATTAAACCGCTAATGACTTCTATTTGACTACAATATAGTGGTACTTAGTGAAAAAAGCACATGGACAACATGTGGATAAGTTAAATTTGTATTGTTCTGTGTTGCCGTTTCAATCGCAACTGCTACTGCTTCTTCGCCAGTCACACTTCCGCTACTTAGCAAAGATGGGGACCGTTGAGGGTGAGAAGAGTCTAGCTTTCCACATTTAATGTTTTGACCGTTTTAAATACAACATCCGTGTACTTATAGTGCACTGTATTTTACCATACTTCTGTGTGCGTACTTATACACTCAAAAAAGCAAGTGTAAGTACAGACGTACACAAATTGAGACACAGCCTTCCTCTTATCGATTGAATCTTTCTAAATACGATCAAAGACCGAGCTTGTTTTGTGTTTGTAAGGGTGTCAGCTTGGATTTAAACTCAGTCAGCAAATGTACTGTAAACTATCATGAATCGTTAAAGGTGCTTAATGCGAGATTGGGAACATTTCTATTGCCTCTGCATGGCTCTCAACATGGCCGGTGCTAACAGTGCTAACAGCGCTTACAGTGAAAACAACAGCAACAGTGCCGACAGAGCGAGCAGTGTTCAGGGGGAGGGGGATTCGGAGGGTGGGTGCTACACTTCCGCAACGGCGCCGTCAGTCCGGACGGCATATGAGAGCAGTGCAGAGCGGAGGTCATGAGCTAGCCAGTGGGATGCTCACATGCACGAACATGCACTAAAAGGCATGTACGCCAGCCCGGCTATGTCAACAAAGCACAGAGAAGCTCGGATTACAACACACACAGAGGGAGAACTTCATTCTCTGCTCAGGTAGATATTACTCCTCTATATCTTTACATAGCAAGTAGTTTCTTGCTGCTATATTAATGCTCTAAATATCGTATAGAGCACCTTTAATGTGGTTCTTTACAGGTATGTGTTTGTGTACACATATGCACACAGGACTTCTGCCATGCCTTTCTCCAAGTTGCAAAAAGTTTCCCTCTCTGTTTGTGAAAGTCACGCTTACATAAAGGCCACACTGTGCCGAGATAAGTGCGACGCATTTCCACAGAAGGCGTGCCGTCAAGCGTACATCCCTCTGCAATCCAGAAATGAGGCAGCAGTGTATAAATGCCCCTGTGCCAGTGGCACATAAAATGGATGACACAGGCCTGGGCTAAGAAGCTTTGCCAAAGCTGTGGCTTACCAGTCTCACAGGTGTTAATGTGCTCTCTGTCTGCCACCCTCACTGAGTAGATTGGGCACCACACTCACTTTCAACAGCCTCGTTGTCTGGCACAAAAGTTACCACATCGAGCCCATTCTACCTTTCCCCCCCCCCCCCTTTCTTAGGTGATATGAGAGCTGCTGTGTCTCAATGACAGACATGGCAGGAGAGGCTGGTGGCAATCATCTCTGCGCTACGCCAAGTGGGTCCGACGAGTTAGTCTGACGCTATGCGATGAAAGAGGAGAGTAATTCGTTGTTTTTTTTTCTTAATAGTAGCCCTGACTGTGAAAAAAAGAGGAGAGGAGATTTGTTCCTGTGCCCATGGTAACAGTACAATGAACCATTCCTTGGAGATCATCTTCAAAAAAGCAGAGAGGGGCTGGGAGGATTTATGGTCACTCTGGGTTCTGTGGAGTTTCTGATTGGGGGTTTTAAAGGAATCCAAACATGGACGATAATCTTCTTTTTTCTCTGGTCATATAACATGTCTCCTCCACACTAAGTGGGGCAAAACAGTGGGACAGCCAGCCTGGGGTTATATATTTATCTTTCATTGGTCTCTGAAATCGATTAATCGCTTTGACTCTTTCAGGTAACACCATAAAGTGTATATAAAGATGGAGACTTAATACCGCTGGACAGAAGTGAAGCCAAAATATCCCGGATACAGGGAGCTGCCATATTGAGGTTATGACGTCATTTAGAGCCGGAGTCTGCGCAGCACTGATCAGGTGGTGGAGCCGCGGTATCGAGGTTACCCAATCACGGCCGCAGCTTGTCAGCGATAAAGACTCTCAGCTGTCAATCCTGACGTCTCACCCCATTTTTATAGCATCAAATAACTAAATAAAACCAAATTTATCAGAAAAATTTACATTTAAACACACATCTGCGTGATAAGAACTATCAAAGATGACAGAAACCATCTTTGGGAAAAATGTATTTGACGTATAATTTGACTTTTTAGTTTGGCTCATCTGCAAACATGGAGGAAAGGGATTACACTGCAGCCAGCCACCAGGGGGCGATCAAGATGTTTTGGCTTCACTTTTGGGGAGCTGTCATGTCGTCCATCTTTATATACAGTCTATGGGTGAAACCCTCACCTCAATTCAATTCAATTCAATTCAATTTATTTTTGTATAGCGTCAAATCACAACAGAAGTTATCTCAAGACGCTTTATCTATAGAGCAGGTCTACGACCGTACACCATAGTTTAGAGACCCAACAGGATCCACCAAGCGCGCTGTGGCCAGGAAAAACTCCCCGATTACTGGGAAGAAACCTGGAGCAGAACCGGGCGCAGGGTGGGCGGCCAGCTGCCGAGACCGGCTGGGGGGATAGATAGATAGAGAGAGAGAGAGAGAGAGAGAGAGAAAGAGAGAGAGGGAAGCAGCCGCAATAATAGCCTAGCAGCTGTAGTAGCTAATACAAGTAGGACTAATAACACAAAACCAATAGCGGTGGATGGAAAGAGTGATAATACAACTATCGGAATTGATGTCATTGGGTCGTCCTCAGTTTCCAGCTGTCTCAGTCCACCATACATCTGGCTAGCTCGCCAGCGTACCCTTTCTATCACTCGCTCTTTCTATCAGAGCGTAATTTTCTTGCGGTCTTTTACTTTATTGTGAAAAGCTGCTTGTAAACACAATTCACAATGCTAGCCTCCTTTGGGCCGTGGCGCGTCTTGTGTGCATAATGTCTGATTTTGAAGGAACCTGAAAGGTGCTGGTCTAGTGTTCAAGCAGCTCATGATAAAAGGCTTTTTTTGGGGGGATGACACAACTAGAAGATACAGGTTTTTCTTTTTATTTAAAAAAAAAACAAAACTCTTTTCTGTCAGAGCTCACGCTGTTACAGACTTAAAAAAACGCTTTCCTTTTTCTGAAACCACGGGCCGAGGGAATTGCATCACACTTACATCATACCTAGCTATGAACAGTGTCCAGTGTTGTATTATTTATTTCTATTAATTGCAGTATTGTGAGAAAACAAAACAGAGGGTAGGCAATAATTTTCATGTCATGGTCTATACAACATTAATTATCTTATTAGAAATTTTAAATAGACTATGTAAATGTTATGGTAATTATCAATCTATTATGAAATATGATTAAATTGACTTTAATGGAAATATTCTTATTTTATAAGGCATTTTTTCACATCATCTGACTGCATATGAATTATGAACCTGCCGTTTCCACATCTATCCACACAGTACATCTCAGTACATGCTAGGATGCTCATTTAAATGCTGTTAAGCCTCTCAATGCTGTCGATGGATGGTGAGCTTTAAGTGGGGGAAAGTGAAATCCCTCCTGTGTCTTAGTGGAATCGTGGGCCTGAGCAGACTGGATTTCAGTTCAATAGAAGCTGTAATTAGTTGTAATTTACGGGGCAACTCCTCCCCAGCGACCCCGCTGTGCCGAATCCCCTGGCCACTTGGAAAGATCATGTTTTCTTGCACAGTGCATGGCACTCAAATGAACCACAACACTGCCATAATGGCTTGCTCCCCACTGATTTGCCCACCTTGTGTAAGGTAGCTGAAAGTCACTTCCTGTGATGCTCAGTGGAGCGTACGCGGCTGCTATTTCCATCTATTAAGATGTGAAGGAGCAAAGGGTGCCCAGAGCCACCATAAACCCATCAATAACAGAGGCAATTGGAATGATGGCAAAGTTGGTGGTAATGTGAAGATGTTACCGTTGATGTGTTTGCACCATCAGTGACTGACAATGTGTTTTTTTAGATCTAATGATGCATTTGCATGTAATTCTCTGTGCTTGTTATTGTTCTGAAATCAGTCCAGATGCAATTTGAGCGCATCAATTTAGAGTCCAATGTTACTCAAGCAACTAATGGACTCTCAGGCAAAATGAAAATTGCTTCCTAATGATCTGACTAAGCTTGATGGGTGAATCTAAATTGATTAGTGCGCTAACATGAATGTAATATGGAATTAGCCTTTGAAAAGTGTGATCACATTTTTCTGGTACTTGCTGACCTTATTACATTCTAGCATTTTAGTGTCTCACTAATAGCCATTGCTTTGGACTGTGTGCACTCCAGACCTTTTTTTTTTCCTCCTCCTCTCATTCTGTTGATATATATTGATGTTCTCATAAATACGCGTTGTCATGACTGTAATGAACTTAAAGTGGTACGAATTGGACATTAGAAGACACATGAGTGTTTCTGTGGCTAATGCACCTCAGGGAGTAATTTTCTTGTTGCACAGTCTTCAGGATCTAAAAGTAAAAATAGAAAAAGGTGTTTAATATGGGACAATTTACTAGATACACAAGGACATAAAATGAGAAGCTGTCCATTCATGCATTTTCTGTGCATGTACTGTGTATAGTAATATCTATCAGTTATTGTATAAGTATTGGTACAAACATTAATACTATGCATTATCTTTAGCACACTGGTCCACAACAATGGGGGAATGTTGTGCAAATTTCTAATAAACTCTACTAAACTACTACTAAAGAAGTAAAACAGATTAAGGGCAAGTGGGTTGGGCCTTAACAGTTTCTATTGAGCAGCCATTGTGCTTCAGTTCATCTCAGTATGATATTAAAATAAGCTTGTAGAGATGTGATACTTGATCATTTAAGGTAAGCCATCTATCACACTGAGCGTTTTATTCCTTTATCATCCTGCGGTTGAAAGAGACCATTCATGGATGCTCTGAGAAATGTTTGACAGGTGAGCACTTGTACTTAATGAGCTAAAAAACGTACATGTTCTCTAAAAGTGGTAATTTTATTTACTACAATTATTGTGCCTCCGCCTGGCTTCAAAACTACATTCCACAAGTTCCTTTTTTTAAATTTATTTTTTGGTATGCAAGATATGCAAAGCTTCAATGATTCACCCTCTCAGGGTAAATTGAGCAAGTTTATGAAGGAGGAGAAGATAAAGCACAACAATCTAAAAAAAAAAAATCACAGTGATAAAACAAATTGCCACATTAAATGACAATAACAGATCCCAGAACCTGGCTGTTGTAATCAACTTTTTGCCGGCTAGCTAACAATACACAACAATAGGTAACAATGCAGTGACTGGAGAGAAGTGCCATGCGTGTCTGGATTTTTCCATTTCAAACCAACCAAACTTGCAATGTGAAAGTTTTGAGAAAAGAAGGTAACATCATGACAATTTACTCTCCCTCTCTCTCATTTAAGTAAAATATGGCATTTACTGCTGCATACTGTATCATATGCAGTATAGTCATTTTTAGACATGTTCCAATACCATTTTTTCCTTCCCGTGACCAATTCCGTACCGATCCGATACCAAAAGCTAAATTATAAAACGGGTACCTCAAATCAAGTAATCTGATTGGTTCATAGCCATAGTAGCCACATACCACCGCTATATGACATCTAATTCCTTACAAGTGTGTACAGATACAAAGTTAGCTGCAAAAACCCGCTACAAAATGGAAATATTAACTTTTATGGAGGAGTGGATTAAGCAGTTCCCATCTCCTGATAGAAATCCACCTGCTAAATGACATGCAGCGCTACGTAAGGAGGAGGTTCAACAATGTTGCCCAGAATAACCACTGCCTTCGCAGCACCACGATTCAGAAACTACCTGATACGGGTCTTGGCACCAGAGAAATTACGGCCATAAGTGGATCGGCAACCGAAACTCGGGGACCGGAGAAAAGCCGAGCAACACATCTCCACCACAAAAAAAGACAAGGCATGTATATTTTTATTATTTTTTTATCATCTGTATACTACTAACCCTGTATAATTGGATATGATATGATTGCTAACCTTTTGTAAAACATGAACAAATACATACAGAGAATGAATGCCTAAGAACTTTCTTTT
Organism: Sebastiscus albofasciatus; assembly: GCA_916701655.1. Taxonomy (NCBI): domain Eukaryota; kingdom Metazoa; phylum Chordata; class Actinopteri; order Perciformes; family Sebastidae; genus Sebastiscus; species Sebastiscus albofasciatus. The sequence continues at coordinate 11,554 of CAKAOI010034862.1, read as the reverse complement.
ATCTGTTTGACAGATAACAGATAACGGTAAAATATTTGACAAATTGCTGACATGTTTCTAGCTCTGGCTAACGTTACACTCTCCGCTAGCACCTGCCCGCTCGGTACTGCGCATGTGCAACTCTCCGATTGGGCAGGACGTTGTTGTTCCTGTTCCTGTGTAGCATAAATGAGCTGATAAATGATATGATGAAGTGATATTGGATGGGTGCATAGACTAATTTCAGGCTGTATTGGAGGCAACAACTCCAGTTATTTTAATTATTTAGGAATTATTAAAACAACAACAAATGTTAATATTGTTTAGAGCAAAGCATCCCCTCGCAAAGACTTTCCATGTGACCTTTAAACAACCCCAGGATCCCCTCGCTGGACTCCTCTGCTTCTAACTCAGCCATTCTGCTGACGATACTGTCCAGATGGTTTGTCCCTAGTTATCACCAGAAAGGAAAAGAAATGAAGGTAAGTGTGAAGTGTGTGTGTGTGTGTGTGTGTGAGTGAAGGCAAGAAAAGCACAACATGGGCCGCAGTGGTTTGACCTAAATGTTACTCGAGGGCCTCCGTCTACTGAGGGACACTTGAATGCTGGGATGAGCTGGCAGCTGGAGCAGTGCGCGGCGAGCGCTCGTCACCCCACCCCGCATCCCCTTCCCCTTCGCCTGCTCATCCTCCACTCTGCTCTCGACCCTTTACAGCGGCTCACCTCGGTGAGTATGAATAATGAATGTGACTAGACACGCGGGTCAGAGGTGACGTGTCTGTGAGGGAGCAAATTCCTCCTTGATTAGTACATAAAAAGCCAGGCCCATCTGCCTCTTCTCTGGGATTTGACAGGGGTCTGGGCAGGAATGCCAGGAGCCCAGGGACAGCGGAGCAGAGACGAGGCCTCGGGGGGTGGGGGGGTAGTAGTCCTCTGCACCAAGCAAGGAGAGACCCACAGCAGGGGGACTCACTTTATCATCACCTCACATCACGCAGACGCTGCAGCATTGTAATGTGCAAAGCTTGAACTTGCCTTTGGGCGTTTTAGTCTTAGTGCAGTGTATACAAATCAGGCTATCAACCATTAAATGGCAAGAAAAGGGCCTAACTGTTTTGTATTAACTCATAAAACTTGAAAGTAATGGGAATTGTTTCAGGCTATCACACATCTCTTTTATAAGCCACTCATTCATATTTCAACACAGATGTAGAATATTTCCATTCTTCAAGGACGGAATTAGAAACAACCTTGTTTTTTTACCTGGAAATACTTTTTAAGTCCAACATATTTAAATATCTCCAGTCCTATTGTCGCCTTTAAAGCCGTTTCACACCAAGCACGGACTTTCGTCCAAAGAATTTGCACGGAAATTTATAAAAACAGATTATTTGGGTTTTTTGAACGCTTGCACACCTTTGTGGAACATTCGTGCGAGGGGAACAAATATTCATAAGGACCTCAATTTCAGCAGATTTCAGCCTGCAGAAATATGTGTTTGACCAATAAAATCCTTTCTTCCAACTGTTTGTATTTTCGGGGCCTTGGAACAATGGGTGTTTGTTTTCAGGGTCATGGACTGTCGGACAAATGGACTTTTTTTGGTCCAATGGCACCGTATTAGCTGGGATACGATGAAGATGGTAATGTGGCTGATAAGCATTTGCTAACGATATATGTTGGTCACGGAACGGGGCTAGCCACAAGAGCTAACGTTAGCATCACATTTTGGGTCCGATTATTTTATGCATTGTGTAGTTAATGTTAGCCCCTTAGACATTCTCTGTCTGGACAGGTTTTTGTTGTGTGGAGTGGACACGACACTATTTAGGAAGAAACTCGTTGGGCCTCACCGTGAAAATGGAACACGGAAACACGGATATTTCGCACCGGACCTGGTGTGAGTTGTCAATGCAGAAAATTTGCATGTAGATTTTACGTGTTCCCGCACCATATTTTTGCATCGCACTGGTGAGAAACAGCTTTTAATCAGCAGGTAATTTCCCCTATTCATGACAACTGTACATTAACCTCAATAATCACGGATAATACTTGGACCGGAAACCCTGCATTAAGCATCGAGTACTCAGTTCAGTTTCACCTTGCTTTCCTGAGTACCAGCTTAGAAGTTGCTTTAATTCAGCCGGCAGCTCTTGACCAGAGTGGTTCTGTTTACGGCAGACTGCCTATGCACAATTTTCTAAAGCACTCACACAGGGGTCCTTTAGAAAGGTCAAGGCCATCTGCAACACCACCAAGAACCCCTTGAAGCGCCTGACCTCCCATGGGGGGCATCATTGATCTTATTAGTCTTTATAGAAGGATTAACAGTGGGAGCTCCTCAGTAGAGTTGTCCACTCATTTACACTGACGGTCTGGGGTGCAGGGAGGTAAATTACCATACTGTATCCCACAGTAACAATGCAATATATACATGCCCTGAACGAGGCCAGAGATAAGCAAACATGGAGCAGGTTCACCTCGCGTAGAGAGAGAAAGAACTTACCCTTCGGCAGCGGCTATAATTAATATGCTAAATTGAATTGCAATAATCGACTAGGGGACTGGCCTTGTGCTCTAGAGGTAGGATGATTAAAATGTAAGGCTCCAGTGAAGGGGTGATTGGGACCCTGGTGAATTAAGGATTGGATTTGATGGGAGACAATGCGGCTTCTATTTTTCATTAATTAGCCTCAGATCCATAAAACCCGTGAAAGACTTCAATTGTGTATTACTCCAGCCTCTCAATTACATCCATTCATTAGCTCTGAATGGCCTCCACCAAAGCATTATAGCACATGCATATGAGAATAAAAGAGTGAATGAAAGATTGAGTAGACTACCCTAATGCCACTGGGTCTCATTATTACATGGGGGGGTCGGGGGAGTTCATGAAAAATGTTGAGGTCCTTTGTCAAATGTCAAAAGGATGAATGCTGCATGGCCAACATCCAACACAATACACATTTGTGTGGGATGTCAAGTCATAATAAGTTTCTATTTAAAAACTCTGCAGTCACATCCGCACACAGCCATTGTGCACTTCCGGGCATTAATCAATATCTGCTTTTGAAGGTGCACGACCAAAACCACCAATTTTCAATGTCTTTCTATGAGGCATTGAATCTTCCAGTGAGTGGCTTGTCCAAACACATATTCAAAGCCGGCTTTTATAGCTGCTGTAAGAACAAATGGAGTGTAACTATTCACACAACTGTACACAAAGACTTCACCGTAGTTTTAGATCTAGTCATAGACAACTTTTTTAAAATTATAACTATGGCTGTCAGTCGAATAAAATATTGCATGATTGTTTATAAATAATCGCGATCAATCGCAAATTACTCGCATGTTTTTTATCTGTTCAAAATGTACCTTAAAGGGAGATTTGTCCAGTATTTAGTACTCTTATCAACATGGGAGTGGGCAAATATACTTGCTTTATGCAAATGTATGGATATATTTATTATTGGAAATCAATTAACAACACAAAACAATGACAAATATTGTCCAGAAACCCTCACAGGTACTGCGTTCAGCATAAAAAATATGACATGGCAAACTGCAGCCCAACAGGCAACAACAGCTGTCAGTGTGTCAGTGTGCTGACTTGACTATGACTTGCCCCAAACTGCATGTGATTATCATAAAGTGGGCATGTCTGTAAAGGGGAGACTCGTGGGTACCCATAAAACCCATTTACATTCATATATCTTGAGGTCAGAGGTCAAGGGATCCTTTTGAAAATGGCCATGACAGTTTTTCCCAGCCAAAATTGAGTGTAAGTTTGGAGCATTATTTAGCCTCCTTTGCGACAAGCTAGTATGACATGGTTGGTACCAATGAATTCATTAGGTTTTCTAGTTTAATATGATACCAGTATCTTCCCTCTAGCTTCAAAACGGCCCGCTACAACCTAAAAATTGCAAAGTTGCGTTAATGCGTTACAGAATTGGATGGCGTTAAAACTAATTTGTGTTAACACGTTAGTTAACTTTTGACAGACCTCATTATAACTTGTAAAAACAAGTTGTATTTCTACCCCCAACCACAAAAGTAGATATTCCTAAATCACTAGAATGCTCCTTCTGAGATTTCAAACACTGCTCATGCAGACTGCATATGCAAGGAGCTTTTAAATGAATAAAAAGACTGAGTGCTCTGAGTCCCGTTGTAGCTGTCTGTAGATGTAACTCTCTATAGGCACCCAGCACAATCTGTGATTAAAATCTCCTTTGACATTTCTTTGTTGCCGTGTCTTTGCACTGCTCAAACTCGCTACGGTTTTGTTTTTCTCCCACAAGCCAAAAAGCCAAGCCTGAGGATTTACTACATTTTGTTTTGATGCGTACATTTCCTTAAGAAGATTACAAAAAAAAGCGAAGTGTTGTCATATATCCTGTTTGCAGCTAGTCTCCCTCTCGGTGTGTCTCGCTTCATGTGTGTGCGTGACTGCCTGTGTCTGCAGACGTACACAGAGATAGGGAGGGGTGTAGCAACAGGATGAGAGAGGTGCATGGTTGTGTAATGAAACCCATAATTACAGGGCGAGGGACGGGTATTGTTCATGTGATTGACAAGTCCCTTTCAGTCATGAGTGCAGTTTTCTGTCAAAGGCCTGTTTTTCTGTCCTTTTTTTTCTTCTTTCTTCTTTCCCCCAGAAGGCCGTGCACCTTCTGCTGCTGCATGAGAAACACAAAGGCATCACTCTCCTGGACAGGGAGTGTACTTGGCGATAATGCATGATTTGCATTTAATTCTCAGATGTGACAGGCTCCCTTATAGTACAGTAGAGCCCCGGGCCTAATTTACATTGTGTTCTTATCAGGTGCCATAATGCTTTGCTAAGGGACATGACATTCATCTGCATGATATGGTCGTGATACGGTTAGCCGGAGTACATGTGTACAGTGACAATAAAAAACAGGCTGCTGATGTGTTGGGGATATTGTAGTAAAGGTGCACCTGTGTACACTTTGTTTGAATGCAGTCAATGCCCCTGTGGATGTTTTTCTTTTATGTTTGTGTATGCTTACATCTGACTGAGCTATAAAAAGTGAAGAAACACTGACTCTTCCCATGATGAGATGAAATTGCGTTCAAAACAGGGTCTGAAATTAGCACTTGCCACCCGCCAAATGCGGGTAACTTGTTGGCAGTGGTGGGTAAAATCGGCAGGACATCCAGGGGATGGGAATAAAGAATCAGTTCCTGTTGAGAACGGGTTCCTAGTTGTCTGATTCCTTGGCATCTCATGCCTCTGTGACGCATGCACATTGACGTATACGCACGCTGTATCATGTTTCAGTTTCTCTGGGACCGGAGCGGACCGGAGCCACGGCGGAGAGAAAAAAATAATTGCTCAAAAGCATGACGCTACTAAACCTGAGGGACGCACCGTATTTTTCCCCTGATAATGCGATACTGTAAACAACAAATCCGTGTTGAAATCAACAGGAAGAGAGTTAATAATATTACCTGTTAGAAGCCGTTGTACAGCACAGTCCTACTGGGTTAAATAACAGAGCTACTAACGTTAACGGCGGTTCCATTGAGATACATTATGGGACGGTTAAGCTCTGTTCAGTAAAAATGACTATTGGGTGAAGGTAAATTATAATGTTATAATTATGTGTTCAAATGTAATAGTTTTTTGGCAAGAAACTTGAATAAATCCAGTTGTTTGAAGGAGATGTTTTCACAGCAATATAAAATAGATATTAGAGAGAGAATTATGAGCTGTTTAACTTCCTAACACTAGCTCTAAGTAGCTTGCCAAGATTTTTTTTATCAAAGCAAATATTTAAATAACCATAATCATTTGAATTGTGTGTTTTATGCATATAACCACTATAGATGACAACAACAAAGTACAGTATTGTGTACAGTAAATAGGGGCTCCCCAGGGATGCTACGCTGTAATTTGAACAATGGAATTTACCATTTATATAATGTTTTTTTATGTAAAATATATCCAACATTGAATGACATCAGATCTAAAATGTTATTCCTTCATTTAGCGCAGAGATTTCAAAAGTGGCATTTAAAATAAAATACTTGCCTACCACAGTGGCAGGCAGTGAAAAACAGTTAATTTCAGACCCTGGTTCCAAATGTCTATTTCCTGGAGAACAGTCCGCATGTTAGGTGTCATTCATGTAATGACACCTTCAAGTATCTGTCTTCACACCTGCTTCTTCACACACTCTTTACCAATATATGTGGGGGAAAAAAAATCTCATACTGTGAACAATATATAACACAACATTGTTCAAACTTGTCCTCCAGCTCAGCCCTCCTGACAGCGTAAGCTATTTTATTGAACGTGGCTTTTCCTCTGACTAGTCTTCCAGAACAAAAGTTCCAGGCGGGAGAATCCAGAATGTCACGTATCCGGTCAGTGCGTCCGGGTGTGTGACTCCTCAGATATTACACATTTTTAATACCTCCTTACATGCCGCTGGAGAATAGTATGGGCAATGGCTGCCCGTAATTGAGCCATATTGTTGCTGAGCGGGGGATTCTTGTGGGAGATGGGGAGAAGATGGAGGGGAAACACAAGCCTGACCCTGGAGACTAGAGAGGCACAATCTGCTGTACATACCTCCACCTCACACCCTCCATTCTCCCACATGAATGAACTCTCTCTCTCTTCCTGCGCCGGTCATTTGCTCTTCTCTGCCTGATTGTGGTGCACATAGACATTGTTAAACCATTGTAAAATGTGCCAGGTCTGGGCTAGTATCATCCCCGCTCCCTGATGAGTTATTAAACACATATGGAGCATAACGGCATTCCCAATAAGCCAAGGGATACGTGCTCGTTCTCCGGTTGCCGGGCCTCATCTGCCACCTGCACCTTTTTAAAAAAAAAATTATTTGTCACATATCTGAGGCCAGGAAACTGCCCGGCTGAGTGCCACCACCATTTGAGCTCAATGGTTTGAGCACTATCAGAAGGGACGTGTCAGAGATGGCACAATTTGAATTGCATGTGAACTGCCTCGCCATGTGCTATTGCTTGTTTTTTGTGACAGGAAGACAAGCCCTCAAGCGTTTTTTTTTTCTTACTGCCCAAGTGTTATCCTGGTGATTTCTCTTTCACACCAGAAATGATTGGAAGTGTTAACCATGTTTCCTGTGTATGACATGTCTCTTCGTCATGTCCTCCTGTCAACTGAAAGTTATAGCAAATTAATTCCCTCGGGGCCCCAAAGCCGGTTCTCCCTTATACTCACTTTTTCCCCTTCACTAAAGTTCAAGCGTTGTAATGTGTAAGGTCAGAAGAGAAATGGCTGCTCTATTAATACTGAAAATCTGTGCAGGAGTTCAGATGGAGGAGAGTTTGGTGGCGGCGAAAGCTTCTGGTGCAACAAGAATTCCCGCAGGAATCACAATTTGCCTCAGCATTCCCGGGCCCTTCACAGTTTGATAACTCAATAGATTACCTGCCGCACTTTCCAAGGACATTAAACTAAGTTCTCCCTGGGATCGATGGGAAAGGGCTTTTTGGATATCAACGCTGCTCGATACTGCACACTTCATTTCCCACACAATAGAGGCCCCTACATTTAATTACACCACGTGGAACAGTTTTAATTCCGACTATGTACAGTTACCTAAAGTAGCTGTCAATGAGAATAAGATAGAAACACATCACTATAAAGAAGAAACGTCTATTTCAACAACCAAATCTGGAACTGTAAATACTAGAAAGGCAGATTAGAAAACTCAGCTACGGCTGTCCTCGACCACAGAAATTCTTGGTCGACTAACACTCATATATGATTGGACCAGATTATGTGACTATTCGGTTATTTAGGACAGTTTTGGAAAGGTGCTTAACAGGTTTTGAGCCCTGTACTATTACTACTATTAACCATCATGCACAAAATAAAATACAAGTGCACTGCAGTGCAGACACAAAATGCAGATTGTTCAATAAATGTTTACTTAAGCTAAGAAACGTTGTGTATTATTTGTTATTATTAAGCTGTTATATTTTATCAGATGGAGGAAAAAAAGAAAACCAGCCAAACATATCGTCAAAAAAAAAAATCGGCATCATATATCGACCATCGGCTGTCCTGACTCTGTAAAAAATCGGCATTGGCCATAAAAAAAACAAATTAGTCGACCTCTAAAAAAAGCATAAAAAACAACTATTCGACTAAAGAAATCTCCAAAACGACATATTAGTCGACTAAGAGGGGGCAGCCCTACACACAATCCGAGCTGACATTTAAAACGTTAATTAGGTAACTGACTCCTACGTGACGGATACATTTCTTTGCAGGCTTTGTATTTCATCAGAAAAAGACTGGCTTTAAGTAGAGCACGTGAGAAATGGGCACTTATATTTCAGACAGGTGGCAGGTAGGGAGGAATTATTGGTGCCCACTTGCTTTGTCAAAGGCAAAAAGGTCTTTGGAAGGTCTTTTTCAAGTGTGACACTCATCGCTGCAGACTATTTACCCACGCTTGTGCTTTTATTTATCGCACCGTTCCACACCATGAATTATCTAATGTCTTATGGACTGTAAATTTCCCTAATGCAGTTCTGCGCCCTTCCCGACAAACATATAGGCATGTGCGCACACAAGCACACACCGCAATCAACCACGCACACACACATAATCAGAATACCCCTGAAGTCACCCTTTGTAGGACTTCCCCCCTCAGCTTTATTGTGTATTGAGGCGACAAAGTGCCCACATTTGTTTGCGAGGAGGTAAGCGATGAAAGCATCAGCCATAAGAAACCCCCCGGTGTCCTTTTGAGGCCCTTGTGAAAGCAGTAAAGCTGCCGTCACCGATCAATCAGGGAGAGTACCACAATATTGTTTACTAGCGCCGCTCATTAAGCAATGTAGCAGAACATGCTAACTTAATTTAAAGTGAGATTTATTGTGGCCGGGGCAGGAGGGAACCATTGTCCCGTAGCTCAACTCTGAGCCGTTGTGGATCTGGGTTGCTAAATTACAACCTGCTGATAAATTGTCCTGTTCTCGTCTAACCTACTTACCGGTTTCCAGATAGACAATAATTAAGAATCATTGACACTGAAATGGAGCACACTAAAGTCATTTACTAGCACACTATCAAGCCCGACTGTAGGTCGAAACACCACAATGGTATGTTAGAGGTGGAAGTAAATTGGTATTATTAAGTCATTAACTAGATAATGCAGGTTAAGTTAGTAGGAACTGTATTTGACAGTAAACTGAGGCAGAAGGCTGAAGCTATCAAGAGCAAAATTGATTGATTTTTACTTCAAACTGCTTCTTAAAAATCAGAATAAAATTGTCAATAAAAAGCAGATCTGTTTTTGCACAATGATATAAAAGCCTTCATAATTAGCTTGAGCATCTGAAGATGTTTATAAATAAAAGAAATACAATTGGCTGACAACTTAACTCCTCTCACACACACTGCAACACATCTGTGGAAGTGGCACTGACACACTGACGGGCCTCCCACTGAGGACGAGGTCACAGCGAGGCCCAGCGATCAGGACTCTCACCGGGGTGCTTTGGGCTTCTTCCCAGGTACCAGGTCCGGGGGCATCTCTCTAGCAAAGTGCCTCCGGGGAGTAGTCGCACTTTTAAAAGACGGAAATTAAGTGGAAAAATGTCTGCTCACTCACTGATGTAATTATCTGTCCTGGATTAACATCTGTTCGCAAGCTTGCGTGCCAAGTCCACTTCAACATGTGCCAGTACCTCGTGGCAGCGCCGGCTATGTGTACCTGTGTCTATTTCCAAACGCTGTGTATCTTGGCACCAGCTGCGGCAACTTTTCACTCTGACATCCTCCACCCATTCAACATCTGCGTATTTATGTGAACATCTTGGCTGCGGTCATTGAGAATACCAACGTTGTGACACCACCTAATCAGTTTTTCCAGTTTAGCCGCGACACCGTAGCAGAGGGTTTTCTCAGATTAAATTCATTATACAAAATGCTTACTAGCTTCTCAAAGTAGAAAAATGCATTAAAAATGAAATACAGCTAAACTGTGTGACATTAAGTTTGATTTATGTAAACAGAAATGATCACTAACCGTTTCTTTTTTCCATTTGTACATGGTCAAGTTTATAAGCCTATTTTATCTGTAGCTTGGGATTTATCCTATATAAATATATTATTACTGTGAATGTGCACTTTATTTTTTATTATCTATTTTAATTATTATTTTTTTAATCTTTTTTTCTTTTACTTAATTTAACTTTGTTCTTTATCCTTTTTGCAATACGGAGGGACAATCATTTAGATGTATGCTCTATTTGTATGATTCTGTACACCTGATACCTCCCAATAAATTATTATAAAGTACTGTGCTACATTTTGAAGATTGCTTCACTTTACATGAATTCATCATATTATAATATTATTTTATTCAGTAGCAAGCCATATTTACTGCTCCGGTATGTTCTGCCTACTCTCCTTTTATTATAAAATTAATCCAAGCGGGGACAAGTCCTTACAGATTATCCCCTTCCTGTTGGTGGGAAGCCTCTAGAAAGCTCATTAGCATGCTTCATTTATCTATATCACGTGTGTCAAAGTGAGTGTCGGGGTGGGCGTTCACCTAGTGGCTTATTCCCACCTTAACAACTCTGTTGTAACAGAGCTCAGGTGGCCTACTAGAGGAACCTGCTTCATATTCAGCCTGCAAACCCCGGCCTAATCCATTATGCATTGCCATTGTTATACTCCTTTTTACCCCCCCCCTTATTAGAAGGGCCAACTTTCCCAGGTGCGGCTCTAAGTGTGAGCTAAATGAAGGATTCCAGTTGAGTTGTGGTTATTGACATGCAATAACCAAAAGGATTACACCCGTCTTACTGTGGAAAATGCCATCCAATATAAGCGGTAGGGATGTATTTGGATGACCCCTGGGAGCAAATTATAATTGAACTATACCATGGAAAAGAGAATTTGCATCTCCTCTTGTTAACCGGGCCCTAATTATCTTTACTCTTCAGTTATTGGAGCATAGGGGATAGAGCACTGTGTCCTCTCTATTAGATCAACCGTCTGGGGAGTTTTTTAACTATAGGTTAATGAACTGCAGAATATCAGGCAGAATGCAATCACAGCTCGGCCAATATTACTGAGGATATGATGTTCCCGAGCATGTGCACCGGGGCCGGGGGAGAGTCAGCTCTCGAGGGGGGCATACCACTGTACTTTCAGAAATGTATAATTGGCAACAATGCCACGGTGGGTTTTCCCTCCTATTTGAATACTCAATATTTCAAATCATCCCTTGTTGCCACACAAACGGCTGTGGCTGGAGGATATCATCAAGTACTCTCATTACAATGCATGACATGTTTTACAGAGCTCAGTTAGTATAAGATTTGCGTAGCCTTTGGCTTGTCAAATGATTCTATAATTGATTAGATTAATACTGATCAGTGCTAACATGGAGCACAGGGTGGACTGATGTCAGTGCAGAGCAGATAATTGGATATAGTGAGTTAGTGTGAAGGCATTATCAGTGATTAAATGGTTTGGAAAACGTTATTAAAGCAATAGAACTGCCACACGTGCTAATTTCTGAGAGGAAAT
>CAKAOI010034860.1:0-47283 GCA_916701655.1 Sebastiscus albofasciatus | reverse complement strand
ATGTATGCGAATTTAGAAGAGTAAGAATTTTCCCACCTAACCACCTACTTTTGCCGCTGACAGGCTCAGATTGTTCTATATTTATTTATTAATTTATTTGACAGAGACAATACATGTAGGCATTGTTACACTTCATTAAAGTGCTACCGATGCAATGTATATAGGACTTCTAGCCGTAGCTAGTTTGCAGACCTTGTCTCTGGTTAGGCTTTTAATACTAAATAAAAAAATCAAAATACATAATACAACATCATACATAAAATCGCATATTACAACATCGTACACATTACAATCAATTTACATGTCACTTGTTACATATGTTATTATAGCCTAAGTGTCTGACAGCATTATGGAAAGGACCCTTCAGAGAAATACAGCGTCTTTCTTTACCTTTTGCTTGATTCGATAGCAACTTGAATAAGAGCCATTTTCTAAGTCTGATCTAGGGCTGTCAATCGATTCAAATATTTAATCGCAAATGAATCACACATTTTTTATCAGTTCAAAATGTACCTTAAAGGGAGATTTGTCAAGTATTTAATAATCTTATCAACAAGTGGACAAATATGCTGCTTTATGCAAATGTATGTATATATGTATTATTGGAAATCAATTAACAACACAAAACAATGATAAATATTGTCCAGAAACCCTCACAGGTACTGCATTTAGCATAAAAAATATGCTTATATAAAAGTTTTTCCTCGCCAAAATTTAGTGGAAGTTTGGTGCGTTATTCACAGCAAGCTAGTATGACATGGTTGGTACCAATGGATTCTTTAGGTTTTCTAGTTTCATATGATACCAGTATTTTCACTCTAACTTTAAAACTGAGCCGCTACAACCTAAAAATCGCAAGTTGCGTTGATACGTTAAAGAAATTAGTGGTATTAAAACAAATTTGCGTTAACACGTTATTATCGTGTTAACTTTGACAGTCCTAGTTTTTAACCATGCTAGTAGTGTGGCGTTAGGGATGGCAATATCCGTCTGTTGGTCCAGCTTTTTGGTCCAGACTGAAATATCTTAACAACTATTTGATGGATTTCCATGACCTTTTGCACAGACATTCACGCTCCCCAGAGGATGAATCCTACTGACCTTGGTGATGCCCTGACATTTCCTGTAGCACCACCATGAGGTTCACGTTTGTGGTTTTTAGTGAAATGTCTCAACAACTATTCGATTTGCGCTGTGCTCAAAGTTCAAATTATTTCAACTCTGACCTCGGTTGCTGCTGAACTTTCAAAGCGTAACCAATGAGAACAGCTGCAACTGTTGTTGTTGTTGCCTAGAAACAGTGAATGGTGTTCCTTGCACATTGTTTGATGGCATATTATACCTGCAACATGCTTTGCCTCTGCAAGGCTCTGCGCCCTACCTCGCGGCGAGTGGAGAGAAAACTTGTTATCATGTGAAGGCCGCTTTAGTGGCACAAACAAACAGCAGGTAGCACTATCAATTACTGATATCCACGCTGGCAGTGAGTGTTAGTGTGCAGAGCTACTGTGAGATAAACAAGACACTTTCTTTTCCTTTTATTTCAGTCACATTTCTCTCTCAGACAATCGCACACATTTTTCACACTTTGCATGCTTTGCCTAGCCAGAAGAAATCTGAATTAGACAGAAAAGAAAGTGATTGATATGTGTAAGCAACAGATAATTCAGGTGCTAGTTCAGTGTCAACTGTACACAACACAAATGTTTTAGCAACTCTTTCATTCAAGCTTCAGTTAGGCTTCACTATGCCTACAAATACTATGTCTATTTGTGTTTTGTAAGGTGTTTTTTAACACAAATGTTTCATGGGGGTCTTCCAGTGGAATTTTGCTGTTAGTGATTAAATACTGTTGGTTAACATCATTTTATTTGACTATTAATGACTGGACCAGAAAGAAGACCATTAGCCTATCTGTCTCAGTTGTCAACCCATCATATGAAATAAGTGTGCAATAACTGGGCTTACATGAAGTTTCCAATCTGTTTTGTAGGAGAGAAGAGATTTGAGTGCCCGATGTGCGCTGTCGTCTGCAGTGACAGCTTCTCTCTGCAGGAACATGTGGAACTGCATTTAGACCACGGAGCAGCTGTGAACTCTGCAGGTGGGCATATATTCATACTTCCCTGCTACAGGAGTCACTTCTCCATTGCACTTAAAAAAAAAAATGTGTTTTTATGTGTCTGTCTGATCTGATGCGCACTCAGCTTGGTTGGTTAACGTGTGTTTGTGCAGGGAGCCCTGGCTCTGACCTGAAGCTGGCCAGACAGCTTCAGCAGGAGGAAGAGCAGAGGAGGAGGCAGGAGGAGGTCCAGCAGGAGAGAGAGGAGTTCAAGAAGCTGCAGGTCTGGATTCTACACTAGCGCACACCTGCTGTACTGTACAGAACATAACTGTGTTTAGGCAGTAGGTTCGTTCAAGATGAGCCAGGCCTGTGCGGAATCGATCACCAGCAATCGGCGCACAATGCATGCCGGTTAGATTTGTGTCCGACTTGATCCCGACTTGCTCTGACGTCATGCACACATGGGCAACGATAACCTCACGAGATTGATGCGGCCGCAGTTTTTAGAGCCAGGTGCCACAGTTGCTCTCCACCGACTGCAAAACGGTTGTAGAAGGTCAAGTTTCACTGTAAAGAAACACAAGTTTCCAAACTTTTTTTTCCCAGTTTATAAAGAAATCTGAACGTGGTCTGTAAACTACAAGTGGCCTACAGTTCAGGATGTCACTTTTCCTGTGACTTCTTGTAAATTCTTTGAAGGCTGCTCTAAACGGCTGGAAACAGTACGACTTGAAGGCAGCTTTTTGTCACCACCCCCTGCTGCTGCCACCTGATCTCGTCTACTTTCCAGGCGAGGCGCAGTTCATCTCCAACGAGTCTAGTGAAACATGTTTGTTGGATTTCCAGTTAATTAGCATTAATTTCAAACTTTGGGGTGCCATGTATGTATACTATGAAAGGACTACAATTCCCTCCTTTACCGTTTACCCAGTATGAGTCACTATCCTCTTAGTCATTGTTTTATTTCAGTGTGCTGGAGTAAAGAACCAAAACGACAGAAAATGTGTCACTGTCCAAATACTCGCAGCGGACATCCAACATAGTAGTAAAAAAAATAAATAACTTCAGCAAACACACAGCGACAGCAAAAAGTGACTGGCATTGCAGCTCAGCCTTCTTCTAAACTGTAAAATGACAGTTTCCACATATTTTCACAAGTTCAAACTACAGCAAAGTGTGTGTACGTATATATTAGGGCTGTCAATCGATTAAAATATTTAATCGCGTTTCATCGTATAATTGTCCATAGTTAATCGCAAATGAATCACACATTTTGTATCTGTTCAAAAAGTACCTTAAAGGGAGATTTATCAAGAATTTAATACTCTTCAACATGTGAGTGGACAAATATGTTGCTTTATGCAAATGTATGTATAGATTTATTATTGGATATCAGGCAGGATTGATGACCAAGTGTGTATGTAGCCTCATTTGTGAACTAAGTGCTCGCACTTGTTGTCCAGCCACACAGTGTTCACTATGTAAGTCTTTGTTTACCCGGTATGGCTGTGTGTCACTGTCCTCTTAGTCAATGTTTTATTTCCTGTGTGTTGGAGTAAAGAGCCAACAGAAAATGTATCACTGCCCAAATACTCCAAGCAGACATCCAACCACATAAACAGTCACACACCGTCAGCGAAAAGTGAGTTTCCACATATTTTCACAAGTTCAAACGATTAATCGCACAATTGTCTATAGTTAATCGCAAATTAATCACATTTTTTGTCTGTTCAAAATGTACCTTAAAGGGAGATTTGTCAAGTTTTTAATACTCTTATCAACATGGGAGTGGACAAATATGCTGCTTTATGCAAATGTATGTATATATTTATTATTGTAAATCAATGAACAACACAAAACAATGACAAATATTGTCCAGAAACCCTCACAGGTACTGCATTTAGCATAAAAAATATGCTCAAATCATAACATGGTAAACTACAGCCCAACAGGCAACAACAGCTGTCAGTGTGTCAGTGTGCTGACTTGACTATGACTTGCCCCAAACTGCATGTGATTATCATAAAGTGGGCATGTCTGCAAAGGGAAGACTCGTGGGTACCCATAGAACCCATTTTCATTCTCATATCTGGAGGTCAGAGGTCAAGGGACCTCTTTTGAAAGCGATGATTTTTCCCCACCAAAATGTAGTGCTAGTTTGGAGCGTTATTTAGCCTCCTTCTCGACGAGTTAGTATGACATGGTTGGTACCAATGGATCCATCAGGTTTTCTAGTTTCATATGATGCCAGTATCTTCTCTCTAAAAGCTGAGCCCGCTACAAACTCCGAAAGATCGATTGCATTAATGCGTTAAAGAAATTAGCGGCGTTAAAATTAATTTGTGTTAACACGTTATTATCACGTTAACTTTGACAGCCCTAGTAAAAATATATACTGTACATATATATTTGTGTGTCTGTCTGTCAACCTGACCTGTGTTATGTGGTATTTTGTTTGTGCAGAGGCAGTTTGGTCTGGACGGCAGTGGGGGCTACAGCAGACAGATGGAGAGGACCATGGAGAGAGCTGTGGCCAGGGGTCTGATGGCTCCTGCAGAGTTTCACTGTAAGAAGGCTGAGATGATGGAGTCTCTGGCCTCAGGGGTTGATGATGGCAGAACCAGAACTCAGGGTATGTTTGTGCATGTCCTGCAACCACAGCTCTGCAAAAGCAACACAGACACAGTGTTGGTTTAAAGGAGTACACCAAAGTCTCTGTGGGTTTAGTCCACTCAGTCATCCGATACAGTCATCCCTGTGTCCCCATCACTCACTTTGACTAGAAAACACTAACACAATGTTGAATGGAAGAAGGAGTCTACAATTTATTCATTCTCTAACGGTACAATAATAACACATTCTATACGTAGCAGAGACGGACATGTTTATTCCTGCTTCAGGAGTGAAGAAAACATAAAGCTGCAATTTGTCACAACTGTAAATCCAAAATAAGCCGCAGAGGAACAGCCTTAAAAGCTCTAGAGTTCCGTTAACGGAGGTTCCATTGAGTTACATTATGATTATCAGGCTCTATTCAGTAGAACTGAGTATTGGGCGATGGTAAATTATAACGGTATCATGATGCGTTCAAATGTAATCTTGTAAAATGCAGTTTTTGGGAAGGAACTTGAATAAATCCAGTTGTTCGTAGGGGATGTTTTCACAGCAATATAAAATAGATAATAGAGAGGGAATTATGACCTGTTTAACTTCCTAACACTAGCTCTAAGCAGTTTATAATACATCATTAAAACTACTCATTTTTGTTTTTATCAAAGCAAATATATATACACAGGTTATATATTTGAAATATATATATATAATTGAAATAAAAATACAACAATTAATTTCCTAATCATTTGAATTTTGTGTTTTAATGCATATAACCACTATATATGACAATAACATAACATAACCTATAACATTTAGAATCTTTGGCACTGCTTTCAACATGGAAGTGAAAGCAGTGTCCTGTTTATTGAAAACGGAAATTGCTAAACAAATATTTTGTCCCTAAAATCTATAAATAATCGTGATCTCAGTATTGATCAAAATCATCGTCATTATCATTTTGACCATAATCATTCAGCCCTACTTCTGATATCAATGGCAAGACGTGACTGAGATGTTCAAAATGTGCTCAAGACATTTGATCGATGTCTAAGATGCGAGGCTTTTGCAATGCAGGTAATTGAACTGTAGTAAAAATACACATGAAGCAGAGCTCTTGGAATATTTACAGTAATAATTATAATCCGTGTCACTGCTTATGAAGATTACTAAGCACTTCCCAAAAGTAAAGGCTAAATCTGAATCTTTCTACTTAAAAAAAGCTAAACATAAATAAGTGAATAAACCATTAAAGGCAAGTTAGAAGCAGTTAAATTCAACATTGAGCTTATAATGAGGTCCTAATTAGAATTTATGTAGTCAATGCTGTGATTACTGGTTACTGAAAGTAATATGACCAATACTACAGCGGTTTGTGGCTTCTATTGTCATTAATCGGTATTAACTTTGATATATTTCCAGGGATTAGATTGCAGACTGTTATTAAAGCTTTTATTGCCTCGTGTGCATTGGTGTCAAATCATCAAATTATTAAATTGTTGACTTGGTTTTACTAGGGCTGTCAAAGTTAACGCAATAATAACGCATTCACGCAAATTCATTTTAATGCCACTAATTTCTTTAACACATCAACACAATTTTTGGAGGTTGTAGCAGGCTCAGTTTTAAAGCTAGAGTGAAGATACTGGCATCATGTGAAACTATAAAACCTAATTGAATCGAATCCATTGGTACCAACCATGTCAGGAGGTTAAATAACGCTCCAAACGTACGCTAAATTTTGGGGAGGAAAAACTGGCATGTTCACTTTCAAAGGGGTCCCTTGACCTCTGACCTCAAGACATGTGAATGAAAATGGGTTCTCTGGGTACCCACGAGTCTCCCCTTTACAGACATACCCACTTTATGATAATCACATGCAGTTTGGGGCAAGTCATAGTCAAGTCAGCACACTGACACACTGACAGCTGTTGTTGCCTGTTGGGCTGCAGTTTGCCATGTTATGATTTGAGCATATTTGTTATATTAAATGCAGTACCTGTGAGGGTTTCTGGACAATATTTGTCACTGTTTTGTGTCGTTAATTGATTGAATAAATATATACATACATTTGCATAAAGCAGCATATTTATCCACTTCCATGTTGATAAGAGTATTAAATACTTGATAAATCTCCCTCTAAGGTACATTTTGAACAGATAAAAAATGTGTGATTAATTTGCGATTAACTATGGACAATCGTGTGATTAATCATGATTTAAATATATTAATCCATTGACAGCCCTAGTTTTTGTCTTATCTGTTGTTTTCAACGTCTACATTTGTTCTATCTTATTTTTGGCTTGTCAGTCATCTGTGAAGCACTTTGAACTGCATTAACCTGTATGAAAGGTGCTAAATGAATACAGTTTGACTGATGGATTGCCAGATCAGAGTTCCCTGGAAAAAGGACTGGTCATCAATTAATCAGGACTGTCAAGTTCCTGCCCATATTTCAGATTCTCTGCATTTTTCAACTCCCTGTTTCTTCATCCTGAACCGGTTCTTCAGCAATCCTTCAACTTTCACAACATGTTCTTTTAGTTAATCTCTGTCATTGTCTGGTTGTGGGGATAGGCTTCTACAATACATGCCACACATGCATGTGTGTCAGTTAATTCACCTAATCACTTGCTTTATTCAGCTGCTTGTACAAACTACTATCAGCTGTACAAATCTAACGAGTGAGGCATGCCGAGGGAGAGCTGTTGAACCGTCACTGTCAATATTGTATTGTCATGTAAAGGCAGTCACAGTCATGTTCAGGCAGGATAGATGATAGACAAGTGTGTATGAAGCCCCATTTGTGACCTCAGCGCTCACACTTGTTATGCGGTCACAGTGTTCCCTATGTAAGTCTTTTTATGCCTCCGCGCTGGTGAGCGCCATGGCCGGAGTTATTCTTTTTCAGAGTTTTCCGTCCGTCGTACGTACAGGCGACCCATTCTCGTGAACTAGGGATATTAATAATTAACTGTTTATCCCTTAGCAGACATTAAGAATTGGGCTCGCAGGTCGCTATCCGGGCCTCGCCGTCAGCTGTCCGAGCTGGACCCGACACCCGTGCTGCTCTGGATCCTGGTGTGGGCAACAGACTGCTGTACGGGCAGCAGTTTGCAGACAGGCTTCTAGTGACACATTACAAGCACGAGATTTATTCTCATCCTGAGGCTGCACGGTTGTTTTTAAGAAGTCTTGTAAGCCATTGTTTTACTGCTTGTGTCCGACTCATGTGATCCAAACATTTCCAATAACTCCAGAGTGTTGTAAAGTACAAAAGTCAAAACGATTTGAAAAAGATTTACAAAAATCTTTTTATCTAACAAAATATAGTGCTTCAGTCCATATTTGTTGGCATTTAGCCTTTCAAAAACAAGATTTTCACTGCAGAAAACCGCTCTCTTCTCCAATTTGCAGAATCCACCATTCAAATAGCACCTGGCTTTAAAGGGAATGCAGGTTGACACTTTAATTCCTGTAATGCCCAAAACACACCTGATTCAATGAGATACTAAATATAACCCCTTTGTCCCTTGAACCTTACTTTGCGCCTAGATTATGTGCCGTTTAACTAGCAAAAGTGGAGTTGGACGCGCCCTAAATGCACTTGCGCCATGCACGTTAGACCATGCGCTATAGATTGTTTCAATAAAGTCCGTCAAGCTTGGAAGAAGGCCAACAAAACTTTGGTTGATTACACCAATAATATTAAATGGGCTAGACATGTATATCACTGGTTTTGTACTTTAGGTAATCTTGAGAACTTCGCAATGACTAAATCTGACATTTTCATGAACTTTAACAAACAGCTTTAATTGTAATGTATACTGCCTGGCACAGATGAACCTGAACCAGTGTTAATTCCGGCAGGGATTTTAATTTTATACTTGGTTGTTCACATTTATTTTTAGTACGTTTTTAGTCAT
This sequence comes from Sebastiscus albofasciatus, assembly GCA_916701655.1. Lineage (NCBI taxonomy): Eukaryota > Metazoa > Chordata > Actinopteri > Perciformes > Sebastidae > Sebastiscus > Sebastiscus albofasciatus. The sequence continues at coordinate 38,682 of CAKAOI010034860.1, read as the reverse complement.
CATATAAATAAGTCGTCCAAAATGAGTTATCTCAAAGACAGCTATCTTATTGTCACTCAGTGGGTTCTCACCACTCCGCAGTCAGTATGTCTTCTCTGTGTGCACAATACACGCAATTCTTCTCTCCATTGTGCAAGTACTGTACTGAAGCACATTGCATTACCAGCTAATTATGACTTCTGTATCTTGTAATCATGGCTTAGCCTCATAATTATGAGATAAGGATCAGATAACATATTCAAATCAAAGACTGTTAACCCCATGAGACCTGCGATCCTGATTACTGTCTTTCAGAGGCTGTAGCAGGTTCAGTTTCAGAGCTATAGTGAAGGTACCTAAGTAGGTATATGAAACTAGAAAACCTAAGGAATCCATTGTTACCAACCATGTCATGTTAGCTTGTTGGGAAGGAGGCTAAATAACGCCCCTAAGTTGGGCAACATTTTGGTGAGGGAAAACTGTGGCCATTTTCAAAGGGGTCCCTTAAATAAAATGGGTTCTATGGGTACCCACGAGTCTCCTCTTTACAGACATGTCCACTTTATGATAATCACATGCAGTTTTTTTAATGCAATATAAATGTGTTATTTTCTCCTATTCTAAAATGGTGTATCTGAATATTTCTGCATACTGGGGTCTCTAAACAGTCTTGAATTACATAAATTGGGTATTACTGTAAAGCTGAGACTCGTGTGGATCCAATGAGTTCAACTGTATTCATGTGTGATGATGTTAGTCCCCGTAGTTGCCATTTCATTGTAGTGAGACTATTCTTTTTTTTTTGAAATTTGACCTCACTGTATAAAATGACCTGTGGTGACCTCTAGGATAATCACAGCCTCATGAAACTTTACATCCAAAAACTAGAGACCTAGAGCATTCAGAGGATGGATGGCTTTCCTAGCTAGATTGACAATAAGGGGGTTTCTGAGCAGTTTACACAACAGAAGTGCTCGCCATCCAATCACTGAAAAATGCAATTCTTGACGAAGGGTTACACACAGCATGGCTTTTTTCTGTGGTGTTCCTCAAGGTCTTGGTGATTTAATGTGGTATTTTGGAGGGATTATTGATCATTTCTATCAATTTTTTAGTGGTAAAAAATGGTTAAATTTAGCACCAAATATGTGTAACAAATAGTATCAACCCAAAAATTGCTGCAACAACTTATGAGACATTAGTGAGCATGGGAATGGACATCATATACTTCTATCATAATGTTCTAAACCCTTATACAATGTTCAGGTTCCCAGCTTTCAGATGATGTACACCACTTCTATGTGATATTTACTGTTGACCTGCTATCTCCCCGAAAAGACCCCCTCGACCCCCCAAAAAAAGACAAACGGGTCTATTGTGGGTCTCAGAGGGTTAATTCCACTATGATTTATTGATACTTGAACATTCAGATGTCGCCACCTTTGCTCTATATCGGTCAGTGAGATGTGATAGCTTGCGGTTTAGCTGTGTGTAACACAGTAACACTGCTGAACTGCTGCAGGAATGTACTGAGCTGAACTTGTTTCACTCTGTTCTCCTCTCTGCCTAGGTGTGGTCAAAGCATTATCTGAGTATTACCAGACTGAATGCAGAGACTGCGTCCATGTGTGGCTGAGCGCTGACACCGACCACTACTGCTCCTCATCGGGGGATAAAGGCTGGGGCTGTGGATACAGAAACCTCCAGATGCTCCTCTCCTCTCTACACACAATAGATGCATATGCTCCCTTAATACAAGGTGCACAATCACACTGCATAATATCTGACCTGAATTCAGCACTTTCTGTCTTTGTTTTATAAGTCTGACGTGATTTTGTGAATGTTCCCTGTGGAAATTGAGAGAAAAACTGATGTCCAGCACATACAAATTGACATGACTGAATTAGTGCTGTGGAAATGGACATTTTAGTGAATTTATCAAGACGACAGGTAAACATGGAGGAGGTGTTGAGTTTGCATTAACAGCAGATTAAAACAGGAGCAGGTCAGAAAACAGGGAGGCTTCTTATAAGCTTGTTTCAAATAAATGGCTGTGCAGTTGAGGTAAATATTGGGGAATTGATGGTAGTTCTGCCACAATATTTCAATATATATGATAGGCTATATAATATTTAAAACTAACATTGTAGATCATTGTGCAAGGAGCAGCTTATTGAGTTTTTACCCACTGTTATCCAAGCATATCGTGAACACGGCTTCCCATGTTGTAAACACGGGTTTCATTTGAAGGCGCCTATAAATTTCGGCACCATCCAAAAGAGCCAGAATCCAAAAGTGAATTAATTTAAGCTGCAGATTTTTCATCAGTTTTTAGTATAATTCTCTGTTGTTCATGATTTTTATGCTCTCAAGGAATGGATGATGATTTAAACACAAACTCTTTTTATGTTTTCCTTTGGTAAGTTGACGTGGTATAAGCATTCATTAAGCTCGGGCGTGTCATCAACCATACTGTTTATTCAAAGCACATCACGTCTTGTCCTTGTTCTGTTTTCTGGTCTGGTGACACTATTGTTGTAGGGATTAGTATCATTGTTGACAGTGGGTGCAAAACCACAGCTATGACTGGCGCTCTCGGCGTAATCTCAGCGTAACATCACAACACCCGCAGTAGGTTTAGTTAGCCATGTATACAAATAATAGAAATGCATAATAGACAGGCTAGAAATTCACCACCAGAAAAGAATGGTACGTCAACGTCCAAGAAAATGTCAAAATGTCCTCCCTTAAAACAGATCACAAGAAAGTGAGCAACAATGGGCGATAACAAACCGCGAATGAGTAACACAGAAACTCCTTTCTTTGTGTTTTCGGTGCTTCCCAATCTGTCAGTTCTTTCCATTTCCTTGACGCTCTCCTTCCCCTCCAGAGAAGGCAGTGCCGAGCATCCCTCGGGTGCAGAGTATGATCGAGGAGGCTTGGAAAGAAGGGCTGGATCCAAACGGTGCGTCCCACTTCAACCGGCGGCTGCGGGGAACGCGAGCCTGGATCGGAGCCACAGAGATCTACGCCCTCCTCACCTCTCTGGGAATCAGGTACACTCTAATTGGTGTGTTAAAGCACACAACCTAAGGCTGCGTCACGTGACACGAAGAGTCGGTTATTAAGAATGATTTACATGAGTAAACATGCGAAGGGTTGGATCGTTTTCTAGTCTTTCTATATTTGTCCTGTGTTTATTTATTTGTCACCCAGCATCCAACAATCAGAGTTGAGCAAAACACTAAGTAAGGCTTGTACTGTATGTTTACAGTGCCCGCATAATCGACTTCCACCAGCCGACGGGCCCGGGTGACACCCACCCCCGGCTGTTTGAGTGGGTGAAGCAGTACTTCCAGTCCAGCAGGGGCAGCAGACTGCCTCCCAGAATCATCCACACCTCCCTGCCCCCGCTTTACCTGCAGCACCAAGGTACACCGCAACATCACCTGCCATATTTCTTCATCACACACTATGTGGCTCTACAGGATCGGTGAGGTCTTAATACACACGCACGTACATGTCTCTTTAATTGGATGATGGTTTTGGACCGGAGTCGTTTATATATAAATCATGAATTACATTTGTGAAGTCTGTGCATTGATTGATATTGAGAGCTTAGACTGTATAGAAGAAGTGGATGTAGTCACCGTGACGTCACCCATTGGTTTGTTGACTGCCGTTTTGAAGCCTCGAGTTCGGCATTTTGGGCGTCGCCATCTTGGTTTTGGGTTGGTTCAGATGAGGAAAAACTCCCCCCAAAAACCCTTTAAACAGGGAAAAAAGAAAAAGATGGAAGAAACCTCAGGAAGAGCATCAGAGGAGGGATCCCCCCCTTCCAGGATGGACAGACGTGCAATAGATGTCGTGTGTACAGAGCTTGAGCTTCACAACAGCTCCTCAGAAACCTATGGGTAACATCATGGAGACCACATCCTTATTTTACACTCTTTATCTATGGTAAAGAGAGAGAGAGTAGTACAGGGGAAATGATACAGCCTCGTGGGCAGCCTGTGTTCACAGTGAGCACATGTGACATGCTTCCCCCTTTTCATGTGAACAACTGAGTACACTATTGGCGCCTTCAAATGAAACTTGTGAGGTCGTGGTTACAACACGGGAAGTCTCATACACCATATGCCTGACGTTCAGATGGTTAGTCATGAGAACACCGCTGTTAAGCAACGGCAATATTAACGTTACTGTTGGCGTCTAGAGGCCACAGAGGCTAACAATATAAGATAGCAAGTGGGTAACATAATGCAGGAAATGCAAAGGCATAATGATAATGGGAATATCAACATTTTCCTCAGACATAAAATTACAAAGAAAAACAATATATAGCTAAAATTACAATAAATTAACTTATTTTGCACCAAAAAATTAACTTCCATGGCCTCCGCCATTTCTGACAACGTCAACAAACACGTCACAACTCGGAGCTTTCAGAAACGTTCCACTTACGAGGTCGTGAATACGACAAGAGGGGGGCGTTCATATGGACTCTTCTCGTGAACACGGTAAACACGACCCCATTTGAAGGCACCCTATGAATGTCTTCCAGTAGAGACTATGAAAATGTGCGCTGTTGTCCCCATATTGCATCCTCTCCCCCCTCTATGACCACCCGGCCTTTCACCCCACCTTCAAGCGTGGCTGTTCATAACAACTACAAACACTTCTGCCTTCTAACAAGGTGGGAAAACCCTTTGTCCTCCCGCAGGTCACAGCCGCTCTATAGTGGGCTTGGAGCAGAAGAAGAATGGGAGCCTGTGCCTTCTGCTTCTGGATCCCGGCTCCTCAGCATCAGACACCAGGAAGCTGCTGAGCAGGGACACCGTCTCACCAGCTGTCCGCCACGTCAGGAAGTTCCCCGGCAGCCTGAAGCACAAACAGTACCAGGTGGTGGCGGTGCAGGGGGTGCTGTCTGCTGAGGAGAAACAGGTGAGCTGTGATGGAACAGTGGAACAGTGGCCCTGTTCAGACCTGGTATTAACGTGCGTCCTGAGTGATTGGATCACAAGTGGTCAGCTCTAAGTACAGGTGCACTCAAGACGCATTGAGGACGCATTGAGATCGGATCTTTCTGACCTCATTCAGAGGTGGTCTGGGCCACATATGGCCACATTCTTTTAGCAGTGTGTAGTGAATGTGTCCTGGGCCACATTAAGGGCCGACAACTCAACTGACGTCCAGCTGGGATCCGCGGGGTCTCTGCGATCCTCAGGTGAATAGACAGGCAGACTCGAGCGCTTGTTTGCCTCGCAGTACGGAAACGACTTCTGTGCTCTACTGTATTCTGTCGGTACAACACTATTTTATTAAATTTGATCTTATCTATTGGCTACATATCTACAGACTATCAGGAAGTGCATTATTATCATACTGTCGGCGATGTGTCGGTGTTTTTGTTCCGGTGCTTTGCACGGAGCTGATACCCGCCCGCACGCTCAGTGGTGCGGAGGTCCCAGAGGACCTACTGTTCGATAACATTATATTTTGATGTTGATAGAATGTCCCCAAATTCACGAATATGTAGAATATTGCTACTGACATTCCTGTAATATTACGTCCCAACGTCTGCTGTATCAGCTGTGTGTTTACTACGTGTTTATTTGAGCGGGGAAGTGAGATCTGATCACAAGTGGTCACTCATGTGGAGATGCATTCTAATACCAGGTGTGAACAGACGTACATAAAGCCGTCCACTTGTGTTCGGATCACTCAGGACGCGTGTTAATACCAGGTCTGAACAGGGTCAGTGTGTTTGTGTGTGGCTTGATCAGATTAGCTGCTGAGGTTTTTGAATGAAATGTGACTGAACCACATTCAATCTGTAGCGTCGGTCCTTCGCTGTGTTGTCATGACATGTCCTCAAGCAAACGTTGTCCGGAGATCTTTGCAGTCCTTGAATTAGAAGTTTGATGTGCAGACTATGAATAAGTGTAAAATAAAAAGCCCTTTATCTGTATGTCAGCACACTTTGTTTTTGTTTTCACAGATTAGCATCTTGAACTCCAGGACATTATGTGCTGAAAGGATCCCATGATCAGGAACGCACAGCTTTATCTCTTCTATCTTGTTCTTTTTTTACTGTGAATGTGTATTTGATTTTACACTCCAGGTGCTATTTAATGTTATCATTTGCTAGTACATTTTAATAAAGTAATTAAACTTTTCATTGCTTTCTTAGTAAACTCTGTGCTACTCAATGTCATCCAGTTATTTACAGTAACCAGCTAATGGTTAATGTGTGCGAGAGGAGCACAACAACCCTGGTTGTCTTTAAAAGAACCCTGCCCAACAAGAAACACACAGAGTCCTCATCCATCTGGCTGTCAGAGTATCGCACTAAGTACAAGTGTAAGACCTCAAATATTTGATTGCATAAGTGATTCTCCCCTTTTCCCATGACACACCTAAATCATCACTCAGTAGCCATCTGTGTTTGCAGGAGTCACATGAGAAGTTGAATGGGGTCAAACTGTGTGTGTAACTAAGGCGTGATGAGTGATTTTAGGCTAAATACAGCAGGGGGTCCAACAGCTGCTCAGGGTTTCCTGTAGTTTTTTATAGGAGGACCAGCCACCTCCACTAACATCGTAAAAAAATGATTACAGCTTTATAAAATAAAACATTAACCTTCAGGGGAGAGATGCAGAGGAGCTCTTCCACACACACTTCCTCTGACGAACAGTTTCCTGGGGGAGACCTTGACCTCAAATTTCTGGTAAAACTATCAAGGAGACAATTAGAGCTGCATTTAAAGGTACTGTGTGTAGGATTTGGCGGCATCTAGTGGTGTGGTTGCAGATTGCAATCAACTGAGTACCCCCACCGCTCACTCCTCCCGTTCCAAGACTGTGGTAACGTGAGCCGCCGAGGGCAAAACCGTGGGAACGCCGTTCACCTCGCTCAGAGGCCATCCTTACCATAATAACACTGCTGTGGGAGCAACGGAAGCCAGACGGCGGCTGGCGGCACCATGGCTTTGCACTCTGCAGCTCACGTTACTGCAGTTTCACAAGCGTGTCGGAGAACTATGGTGGCCTTCAGGTAACGTCAAAAACTAGGGCAGTCAAAGTTAACACAATAATAATGCGTTAACGAAAATTAGTTTTAACTCCACTAATTTCTTTAACGCATTAACACAACTTGTGATATTTAGGTTGTAGCTAGAGTGAATCCACAAAACCTAATGAATCCATCAGTACCAATCATGTCATACTAGCTTGTCGTGAAGGAGGCAAAATAACGCTCCAATCTTACGTTAAATTTTGGCGAGGAAAAACTGACATAGCCATATTCAAAGGGGTCCCTTGACCTCTGACCTCCAGATATGTGAATGAAAATGGGTTCTATGGGTATCCACGAGTCTCCCCTTTACAGACATGCCCACTTTATGATAATCACATGCAGTTTGGGGCAAGTCATAGTCAAGTCAGCACACTGACACACTGACAGCTGTTGTTGCCTGTTGGGCTGCAGTTTGCCATGTTATGATTTGAGCATATTTTTTATGCTAAATGCAGTACCTGTGAGGGTTTCTGGACAATATCTGTCATTGTTTTGTGTTGTTAATTGATTTCTAATAACTCAGCATATTTGCCCACTCACATGTTGATAAGAGTATTAAATACTTGACAAATCTCCCTTTAAGGTACATTTTGAACAGATAAAAAATGTGCGATTAATTTGCTATTAATCATGATTAAATATTTAAATCGATTGAGAGCCCTAGTAAAAACATGAAAGGCTCTCTCTAGTGACAGTGTTTGGTTTGTCCATTCTGCGCTTCTGTAGAAACATGGCGGACTCCTTGAAGAGAACCCGCTTCCTATGCAGATATAAATGGCTCATTCTAAGCTAACGAAAACCCAACGATTCTTAGTTTCAGGTGATTATACACTAATTAAAAAAACATAGTTATGAATATTATGTTACATTTCTGCTAATAGATCCCCAGAAATCCTACACACTGGACCTTTAATAATTATGTTTCATTACTGGTAAATATATAAATGTAAGCATGAATGTTCACTCATTTGAAAAAAAAAAGAACATCTAGTTTCTCACAGTTTTGCACTCTAGTTTTTGGGATTTGGGAGAGAGTTGTTCATGTTTACTAGTAGTTTTTGGACTGTTTTAAACCAGAGGAATAACATGGAACATTTAATATTGAAAATGGGCGTAGTTCCCCTTTAAGACTTATCTGATTAAGTAAATGGACAGGAGTAAAGAATCTAAGTGTTTTAATGATTAGTTAATCTTGTAGTCTGTTTTAAAGAAAGATCATCACACGGTGTTTTGTTCAAATCAGTCAGCAACAGTCCAAAATCACCAAAATGATCAGTTCACATTGATAGAAAACGGAGAAAAGCCAGTTAACTGATTGAATATCCCTCAAAGTAAAGGTCATTCATGGGCAAACAGTCACAACCACTTCCTTCAGCTGGGACAGTAGTGTGTGGGAGGTTTGTGGACATGCAGTCCAGTCCAGAATCTGTCACTGGATTTGACGTAAATTGTTGTTCCCTCATAGTCCCTCAAACAGCTGGAGAGAGATATTTTTAAAGAGGAATGTGGGAAAATGTCCAGATGTGCCTCAACTGACTTGATGGGGATTTGTTTTTTATAATTGTGTTAAACTTAGTTCAACTTGTAGATATTTAGTTTCCTTTTGAAGTTATTTTTAAAGTGTCAAACCCCCCTCATTAGTACTAGTATTAGTTTAGTATTACAGTACTCAGCCTGTCAAAACGCTTATGTCTGTCAGCTCATTGCTTTCTGTCATTGTTGATATTTATCCGTTTTCAAAGACATGAAATGACTGATGATGTCATCAGGGTTATTTCAGCTCGGACTTGGAGACTTTATAAGAGAAATATAATACATTACTTTTCAGTATATGCCAAGTATACTTGCCAAGTACACCTAGACTTTTCTGTATACTTGTCGGTATAAGCCAAGTATACTTGGACTCTTCTGTATACTTGACCAGTACACTTAGACTTTTCTATTTTCTTGTCGGTATAAGCCAAGTATACTTGGACTTTTCTGTGTGTTTGCCAAGTATACTTTGACTTTTCTGTATGTTGCCAAGTACACTTAGACTTTTCTGTATACTTGTCGGTATAAGACAAGTATACTTGGACTCTTTTGTATACTTGCCAAGTACACTTAGACTTTTCTGTATACTTGTCAGTATAAGCCAAGTATACTTGAACTCTTTTGTATACTTGCCAAGTACACTTAGACTTTTCTGTATACATGTTGGTATAAGGCAAGTATACTTGGAATTTTCTGTATGCTTGCCAATTGTACTTGGACTATTTTGTATACTTGCAAAGTACACTTAGACTTTTCTGTATACTTGCCAAGTACACTTAGACTGTTCTGTATACTTATCGGTAACAGCCAAGTATACTTGGGCTCTTTTGTATACTTGTCAAGTACACTTAGACTTTTCTGTATACTTGCCAAGTACACTTAGACTGTTCTGTATACTTGTCGGTATAAGCCAAGTATACTTGGGCTCTTTTGTATACTTGCCAAGTACACTTAGACTTTTCTGTATACATGTTGGCATAAGCCAAGTATACTTATGTATAATTTAATTAAATTGAATTTGTATGTATACATACTCTCTTATTTCAAGTTTAAAAGAAGAACACTAATAGCACACTTGAATAGACTTACTTTTGGTAAGGCTCTGTAAGGAGTCCCCTGGACCCAAAAAGTTTGAGAACCGCTGCTCTGGACTGTTTATCCTGTTGTGTTTGTGTGTTCTGCATATACTCTGTGAAATATGTAGTCTCACTTAGAACACTAACAGCGCAGCTTATGTAACATCAGAGCCTTGTTTTGGTTGTGATGTTGCATAAACAGTGAGGTTTGTACTGTTATCAGTCTCCTGCGGCGGGTTGGAGCTGGGGGACAGCTCTGATAAGTGACCCGCTGGGACTTCCTCTCCTCCTCTCTTCCTCCTCCCCTCCTCTCCTCCTCCCCTCCTGTGATCAGTGGATGTGCAGAGGTGAGCTGAGGTGCGGTGTTGTGAGAACGCGAAGCTCTCTGTTTGTTCTCTTTTTGTTTGTCCTCAGTGCGTAACAGCGCGCGGCCGATGCGCATCTCGAGGTTTCAGCTAACGAGGAGAGGCGGGTCCGCCGGGACCTACATGTACTGTACTGACATAAAGTGGGCTGAGACGGGCTATGTAGGCCTGAGTCCTGCTGGTAGCAGAGAGGAGGACCACAGACACACTGGACGGGCTTCATTCAGCAGCGGACAGAGGAGAGCCAGCAGCAGGTAGGCAACAACATGTTGATAACTTTACATCTGGACTAGATGCGCAGTGCTTTCTGCTCTTTAACTCATTCTACTTGGCCATCAGGAGCAGCATTTTAGATGCTTTCTTAACTGTCATTTTCACCACTTTTTCACAGTTTATGATTGTCTGCTGCTGAGTGATGATTAATGATGCCACGTTATTAATATGGAGCCTTAAATGACAACTATAACGGTCTCCACATTGTAACTGTAACTACCACACAGTACATCATACATAGGGGTGAATTAGCCTAATGTGGGACTTTTTATTTTTTTGCATTTTCTGGAATTTAATGTGATATTATGAAGCCATTCATTAAATCCAAACCCTAACATCTGCAGGATGTGTCCTAATCAAAGCAAATTGTTTGTGTAGTAAGTGTGTTGGTTTTATTGCTATATTATTATACTTAGGCTATGCATCTTCTATAGGCCTATAATTAGGTTTCAGGAGCAGTGTCCCAGTCAGGTTGCTCCTCCATATTATACAGAGACACATTCTGAATTTCTACAGTGAATAAAAGATACCAGGAGATATTGGGTTTGAGGGTTCTCCCCAAGAACATAATTTACATCATTTTGAACCATTATTATTTCTAGTTGAATGATCATTTTTATTATTTACACATTTTCAGCCTTTGTCTGAGGATTTAATTCTTCTGGAAATGTTTGCCCTGTAAAATCATATTCTATAAATCCAAAGAGGAGATTCAGAAAACTTTTAAATAATGTTTCATTATTTATATTGAATAAATAAAACAGTTATGACGAACAGTTCACTAATTATTTTCCAAAAATTGACGTGAACATTGCATCATAAATTGCAGCACCCTCGTTCTGACCCCATGATGACACACCTTGAGTGACAGCCCGCTCATTTGCATAATGAGGCAGAAATGCATAAAGAAATGTATAAAGAAAAAAACATAAATAAATAAAAACTAAATGCAAAAATAAATAAATTTAAAAATTCAAAAAATTTGTTAATTAATAAATACATTTTAAAATAAATAAATAGATACATTAATAAAGAATAAATAAACAGAAGAGTAAATAAATAAGGGAATTAATACAATGATAAATAAATAAAGAAGCAAATTAAAACAGAAATATCAATTTATGTCACATTTTGTCAATTAATTAATGACCCCATTTAAAGGCACCAAGAGAGTTGTTTCCATTCTATTTCTATGTTTGTGTATCAATAAAAAGACTCCAAACTGATTCACTCTGAGCACAATCCCATTGTTTACGCTCAAATACAAATGCTAAATCAAACAGGACTGAATGCCACTTTCAGGAGAGCCCTTGTCTTTTTAATTTCCTTTAGCTATCATGGACGTCAATGATGTCAAGACTCCTAAACATGAACTGGTGCAGCACAAAGGATTCAAGATGATCAGCCAGATTCATGATCCAGACGATGTGGACCAGATTTACGACCTGGAGATCAGAGACTCGGATGTGTTTGTCGTCACATACCCAAAATCAGGTGAGAGGGGAAACAAAGATGGAAGAGTCCTCCTCTGACACACACAGACCCTGTTTACACTTTGTTTACACTTTGTTTTAGAATGGGCGATCACAACCGGACGCCGCTAAACGACCAACAAGACGCACTGTGATCCGATCACTCAAACCACTTGCCGAGTTTGTCTGGCCTGCTCGTTGGCTCGCTCACTAGAGCCAACGGTGCGGGACACACCGAAAAAATGATGCTAACAGACACTCGCTGACGGCCGACAGTCGGCTTAGTGTGTCAGAGCCTTTAAATTCCGGCAGACTAGCCATGAGAAGTGCATTGCTGCTTCTCACCAGTTAAAATCATTTGGTCTTTGCAAACAAAAATGTACTTATATTAATTTGCATACAGAGCGGGGAAGTGAGATCCGATCACAAGGAGTCACTCGATGTGGAGACGTATTCTAACGCCAGGTGTGAACTGACGTACTTGGAGCTGTCCACATGCGATCGGATCACCAAGGACACGTATTAATGCCAGGTGTAAACAGGGCCTCGGAGGAGGCGCCAGTACAACCTCCTCCACCAGATACATTGTTGTGCTGCAGTGGGAGTTCACTTAAGGTCAGCGTGATTCTTGGAGCTCTCAGCATAGAGGAAGGAACCAGGCTGATTAGTATGTACACATGAATGTCCTGCTCTTTTGTGTGTTGCAAATTGATTTCAGCCGAGAGCAGGGGTATCAAATGATCAGCTAGACAAGAGCGTATTGTGAAAACACAAAACACGAGGAGGAATCAGGGCAGAGCTCCACTCAGAGAACAGGAGAGGTGTACTCACACACACGGCTGACCTAATTGCTGCCATTGTACACACAGAGTCTGGGAGATGGAAATGAGGTCCGTCTGCTCTGTTTGACAGGGACCATCTGGATGCAGCAGATCATATTGCTCCTGGAGGCGAAGGGAGATCTGACCGCCATCAGCAAGGTTGACAACTCCTCCAACGCTGACCTCATCCCCTGGATAGAGGTGAATGGCAACAGAGAGATGTTCATCAGCGCCCCATCACCCAGGCAGAGGGTCAGCCATCTGCAGTTCCAGTTCATGCCTGCTGCTCTGCGCCAGAAGAAGGGCAAGGTCAGCTCTCGATCAGGTTCACCTACACACTGAAAAAGACTATTCTTTAGGTCCCCTATTTAATATTTATAAAGAGTTTAGACCCTTTTAGTGCCGACATCTTGATTACGTAACAGCGTTAGCTGGAGGCAAAACAAAAGAAAGACAGGAGGAAAACACAGATCACCTCAGAGTAGGAGGATAAAGTCATTGAAAATGTCATCTTGCTGTGTTTGAAGGAGTGTGGCTTCAACTTGAAATGGTGCAAACAACGGCAACAGCGCTGACAGAGCTAACAGTAACTATGTTTTCATGCACAAAATATTCTGTTTCTTTCCCTTATCCAAGGCAATATTGATAAGGGCAAGAATGCCTTTGATAAGGGCAAGAAACTTAGTAGCTTAGTATTCCTACTAAACTGTTCATTTTTCGGACATTCTCCAGACATTTTTCAGACTTTTTTTCTGACTTTTTTCAGGCTTTTTTGGGGGGTTATTTTCAGATTTTTTCGCACATTTTTCAGACTTTTTTTCGGATATTTTTCAGACTTTTTTTCGGACATTTTTCAGACATTTTTCATGGTTAATGGAAATCAGTATTCCACTAATATTCCCGTTTCCATGCAGTCATACATACTCTGTGTATAAATACTTTCCAAAGTTCAACTGAAACTAATAGGAGGCTTCAGCTGCTGAAGCCTCCTATTAGTTTCAGTTGAACTCCGGGATGAGTCATTAACGCAAGTCAACTTTAGAATGAGTCAGTAGTGCAAGTCAACAGTGCTTTCAATGTACATATGTGCATGTGAATGTTGTTTTAAGACAGAGACTCTGCAAATATCCTTCAAGGCATTGATGTTTCCTGGGATATATGCACAAAGGCCCTGTTCAGAATGATATATTATTAACAAGCGTCCTGAGTGATCGCTCTAAGTACAGGTGCACTCAAGACGCATTGAGGACGTGTTGAGATCCGATCACTCAGACCACATTCAGAGGTGGCCTGGGCCACATATGGCCACATCCTTTTAGCAGTGTGTAGTGCGGCATCGCCCTGTCAGGGTTTATTGCGCAACAAAGACTGGCTCACTGTACATTATCCCTTACATGTATAGCTATACAACACTTTACAATCAAATGAGCATGTCACTGTTTTCTAGACTAGACAAATACAATCTATTTACTTTGAGTTGTTGACGTCTGTATGACAATAAAGTCAAATAAATTAAAAGTCAAAAGTTAAAGTTAATGTTTCTACTGGTAGTCACATGGAACTGATATTGGATCGTGTTCCATGACGAACACAAAACGGCGTTGTCAGTAACAGCAGCTGGTTAAGTCGGCATCGATGCAGGCTCGCTGTTGGAGGGTTTTATAACCCACTTCCACTCCCCGCTAATTGGTTTGGGATGGCACTTAATATGGCGGGTCCTCCATGCGAACGCGCAAAGAAGGTGTTAGGGGGCGGATTGCAATTGGGCCGACGAGAATCTCTGTGTACACGATGGAAGCAGAATACGCAGTGTGGCGATTGTGAACCTAAAGTGTTATTTTAATTAAATGTGTAGCACCAGATGTGTGACATCATTCTGTGCACCGCAACACATGCATCTCTGCAAACTGTGAGCTAGGTGGTTTGTGCACAACAGGCAAGAGGCCAGGTGTCGCTAACTGCTGTAAAAACCCCAATTGAGACTCATATTGTTAATGTGCTGTATACATGTCCAAAGAATGCTCCTAAAATCAGAATGATATCGCCGTATCTCACATGTATTAATCGGAAACTGCTCATTTCGGAATACTGTAAGGCCTAATTGAGAATATCCAAACATAATATGCGGTTTACATGGCCCGTATCAAATTCACAATATTGTCATAAGTCAGTGACAACTAACAGAAACCCTGATTTAGTTTGATCAGATCAGTTGCTCTCTTTTCATCCTGCTGTTTGTTGTAGTTGATCTTGTGACTTCCTGCCCTGTAGCTGCAGGAAATGGTACATGCCTAAATCATCCCATCTAACCCAGAGAGGCCAATTTCAGGCCCCAGAAGGGTTTTGCCATGAACATACAGTACAGTTACAGATTGAATTTAGCCTATGTATTATTTCAAAAAGGAATTTAAAAGTCTGTCAGTCGCCAATAAACAGGATAGAGTTGTAAACTGTTGATACCCAGACTGTTCCTCTTTTAGGTGATCTACGTGGCAAGAAATCCCAAAGATGTCCTCGTGTCTTACTTCTACTTCCACAAAGTTGCAAACATGTTGGAAACGCCGAAGGATTTCGATGACTTCTTTGAGAAATTCATGAGAGGAAACGGTACGTTCTTCGTCTGTCACTCACAAACTGTTTGCACAGAGAATAAACATTCTCTATGCAAACATTTTAGTGTTTGCACAGAGAATAAACATTCTCTATGCAAACATTTTAGTGTTTGCACAGAGAATGTTTATTCTCTCAGCTCGTGATGAAATGTCTGCAGTGTGGTGGTAACATTGTGCATTGTTCATTGCAGTGTTTGGGGGCAGCTGGTTTGAGCACATTAAGACGTGGTACTCGCACAAGGATGATATGAACATGCTGTTCATCACTTATGAAGAAATGATTCAAGTAGGAGGAGAAATCATTTCAATCTGTACATACGCTGTCATGTCATACTGTTAGGCTTGTGTTAAGAAGTATCACTCTATAAAAATGGTTTTGAAAATAGAGCGTTTCTGCTGCTGTGTTTTTGTCCAGGACCTGCAGTCCGCAGTGGAGAGGATCTCCTTGTTCCTGGGTAAAGATCTGACTGATGAGCAGCTGGCCAACGTGGTGAAACACAGCACCTTCAAGAACATGAGGAAGATCCCTCAGGCTAACTATGAGCAGGTTCACGATAATCTGCTCTGCCACCACCAGGGAAGATTCATGAGGAAAGGTAAGAGAGGTTTACTGCTTCAGATGCATACAGGAAACTCGAGGCTGTGGCTCACTTTGCTCAACTTCTAATTGATAATAATCAGAACCAAGAAGTATTCAACTGTCAACTCAGAGAATTACAGAAGTTTCACAATAATAAATCATAACACAATCATCTAAAAACATCTTTGGACATGTTTGAACTGATAATAGACAGGTGCAGCGCTGTGTTTCCAAAATGATGTAGGCGTACAGAAGGGCTGGGGCGATACATCTCATCTCCTAATTCAATACTATCACGATACTTGGGTGCCGATTCGATATGTATTGCGATTTTTAAGTATTGAGATACGATATTACGATTTAACTTTTTTAACACTAGACCATGGGAAAAAGTTGAGTCATACACTTCTACAGACATTTACTTTGGAAAATATCTAAATTAATATAGTAAAATGTTTGATTTTCAGCATGTATGTAGTCAGAGACGTCCTGAAGTCAAATATATCAGTCATTGTCAGTCATTATTACATTTTTCCCAGCAACCCAAAAATCAAAGAATAAAGACATTTCCCTCACAAATTAGTGGTAATTTCTGGTGAATATAATCCAATCAATCTTATTTACATATATGTATTTTGTATATATAGTTCCCTTTGTTAACATTTTATTTTGAAAACCGGACGTAGTCACACGTGTATACTTCCTCTAACTTCTTCAAGGTCGCATGCAGCTTTAGCCGTGATGTCTAGCTCTGCTAGTATTTCCGTACTTTACTGGATGTGTAGTGTTTACCACTTTGGATTTAACATGTGAGGGTGCAGGTTGTATCCACGCAGACCCTCCGCCGTTTTCTACTTTCTAGTTTCAGCTCGCTGCGGTTTGTTTTTGTGACGGATACGGAACGGACATGACGTCACGTTACTCAGACTACAACAGTAAAAGCGGTAACTTCCTTCTACCTTTGCATAGACTCAAATGAAAAAAATGTATTTCAAAATCGTAACAAAAAAAAATCACGATACATAGGATAATCGATTTTTTTCCTCACCCCTAGCCTACAGTTTGTAGCAATGACGGATGACTCCGAAATGATGGATCTAAGGGTTCAAAGGCAGACTTGGCTTTAGACACAAGCCTTAAGATTTTAGGAGATGTAGATTAGAGGTGTAATGGCACACAGACGTGTTCATACCCCGGTTTAGGAGTCATATATCCAGACTAATGCTACATGGCAAAGTGAGGATGGATGACTACAACCTTTTTCTTCTCCTTTCATGTACTGTGAACATCAGGCACCATCGGCGACTGGAAGAATCACTTCACCGTGGCCCAGAACCAGAGGTTTGACGAGCTCTTCCACAGAGAGATGAAGGACGAGCCTTTGTGTTTTATCTGGGACATCAGGGATATTGAATGATCAGTTGTTGGTCTCATGACAACAGCAAGAAGATAGTCACAGTTGCAGCTTCATGAACACTATGTGCATGCTATACAGAGAAAAAAAACAAACATTTTCATGCCAGCTTCTCTTTCCAGCTTCTCTGCCATACTAGTGCCTTTGTACATTTTACACTTTACTGCAGTTTTCCAAAGCATACTATAGTGTTTGCTCCATTCCAGGCAGCCGTTGGTTTCCATTCATTTTAGTAGACTTCAAATATCTATGCAAACCTGCATTGAGGACAGAATATGTAGGTATTTTCTTATGATCATCTAATAGAGATGTTTTAACGCTGGATGGCGGTGTGTCCGGCCTCTCCAGTCCAGCTTTCGCTGTGGGTCCGTAGGTTTCCCCCTGGCGCCGCTGCACCAACGCGCGACGATTGCCTCATTAACGTTATGCTTCTGTTATAGCATTGGGTTTAAACAGTGGTGGATGAAGTACCTGAAAATACATCTATCTAACCAGAAAATGACTTTAGTAGAAGTTAAAGTCACCTATTAGAGAGTAAAAGTCTTAAAGTATCGGATATTTTCTATACTTAAGTATCAAAAGTAATTTTCTGAAATTAAATGTACTTAAGTATTGAAAGTAAAAGTACAAGTAAACGCTGTTAATGAAAAAGCAAGAATTTTGAGATTTATGAAGTTTATTCTTCTTAACATGTACGCCACCTTCAAAATGGAGGCTACATTACGCTTGAAGAAAAACAACGTCTTCACAACTTAAAGGATTTAAAGAACAGAATCCAGTTTTTCCTTCCCTTGTAGTCGCAAGTAGTGTGATCTGACCTGCAGGCTGCCTGGATTTGAGCAGAAATTAAAACTTAACTGATGTTTAGGGGAAATGTATCGGAGTAAAAGTTTACTTCTTATTTGGGAAATGTAGTGGAGTAAAAGTTAAAGTTGACAGAAATCTAAAAATTCAAGTAAAGTACAGAGACTCCTCATTACTTTGTTACATTACACCACAGGGTTTAAATATTGAAATATTTAACTTTTGCTTTTCGCTTTTCGCTTTTCGCTTTGACACCAAATCCTCCGCCATCGTCTCGTCTTGTTTGTGAAATCTGACTCCTGCTGCTCTGAGCTATTTTTTATGCTAAATGCAGTACCTGTGAGGGTTTCTGGGCAATATTCATCATTGTTTTGTGTTGTTAATTGATTTCCAATAATAAATATATACATCCTCCTGTGCACAAACGCCCCCTGTTTCTGATTGGCTGGTATAGTCTTGTGTGGCTAGTTTTGTTTCCCAGTTTTGTTTCCATTTACTGTTCTGTATGTGTGTGGACACATACAGAACGGACAGCTAGCGGACCGTGAGGAGATATTTGCTGAATTTCACCAAAATTGTATTGGATTAGAATCACTGACTGCACCTTTAAATAAAAGTTTGAATGCGGTAATCTTACTTGTGATGGAGTATATTTATATATTGCTACTTTAATATCAGTAAAGCATCTGAATACTTCTTCCACTCCCTGGCCATACTTGATATTTTACTGCCCTCTTCTGGCCAAGTAGCGGGCCTGTCACTGGGATGTTAAACAGCACCAGAGCCAAGTCACACGTTTTCTTTTGGTCAATTTAATTGATCAGGCATAGAAATGAACACTCGTGGGTGTATATGTATGTGTTGTAGTTATGACGATTCCCTCTCCAACTGCTGTTAGAGTCTTTAAAAAAAATCAATGGGTCTGGTCGGATGATGGTATTTCCAGAGAAGAGCAGGTCTGGTCCTGTATGTCCTCAGCAGTCCTCTGTCCTGCTCCTGCTTTAGTCCTCATCACTTCCCATCTCTAAAGGGTCAAAGTCTGGGTCGTCCTCATCCAGGTCCAAGTCATCAATGTCCTGGAACAGTGACTCATCCACTTCAACGTTGTTTCCAGCTGCAGAGGAAGAAAGCAGGTGTGTGTTAGAATAAAACTAAACCAACAGATCCACTCTGAGCTGAAGGGTTTAGCTTCTCTAGATATTCTTACAATGCTCAACAGACCCCCCAAATATCCTCCCAGTTCATTACATTCTCAAACATGTTTGTATTAGGGCCGTCAATCGATTCAAATATTTAATTGCAAACTTATCGCACATTTTTTATCTGTTCAAAATGTACCTTAAAGGGAGATTTGTCAAGTATTTAATACTCTTATCACTTAACACAAAACAATGACAAATATTGTCCAGAATCCCTCACAGGTACTGCATTTAGCATATGAAATATGCTCAAATCATAACATGGCAAACTGCATTCCAACAGGCAACAACAGCTGTCAGTGTGTCAGTGTGCTGACTTGACTATGACTTGCTCCAAACTGCATGATCATCATAAAGTGGGCATGTCTGTAAAGGGGAGACTCGTGGGTACCCATAGAACCCATTTTCGTTCACATGTCTTGAGGTCAGAGGTCAAGGGACCCCTTTGAAAATGGCCATGAAAGTTTTTCCTCGCCAAACGTTGGCGCAAGTTTGGAGTGTTATTTAACCTCCTTCCCGACAAGCTGGTATGACATAGTACCAATGGATTCATTAGGTTTTCTAGTTTCATATGATACCAGTAACTACACTCTAGCTTTAATGTGTTATGATTGTTATAAAACATTATGAATATGTATGCGTGCTATATGACTATAATTACAGACTGCTATAAGCATGTATGTTTAGAATGCATTTAAGACATAGAAAGTGTTACCAAATTCTTTTCGAATGTTTTCCCACTTTGTACCAAATAGAAGCATTAATAACAACATCACGTGTTACATTACAAAACAGCATCAGTTTCAAACACTCACTGTCTTCAAGGAACTGAATGTCAGATGTGTCCAGGTTGTGGTCTGTCTCAAACAGCTGTTTACCTGTTGAGGTAGAGTACAGGTTACATTCTCTTTAGTTCACATATTGAAGTAATCAACTTTGCAAGTAGTGAGCCTTTAAGCGATGGCGTCAGAGTTTTACCGGTGAGTTTGAGTTTTACTCCCTGCTCCTCCTCTTTCTGTCTTTTCCTCCTCAGCTCGGCCATCTCCACCTCAAACTTGGCTTTCCACGCCAGGAAGTTTTCAATGGTTACCACCGTGCCCTGGAACAACACCTGTCAAACACACACACATCGTTATATAGGGCTGTCAAGGTTTATGCGATAATAACGCGTTAACGCAAATTTGTTTTAACACTACTAATTTCTTTAACGCATTTAGATGTTAGTGGACTCAGTTTTAAAGCTAGCGTGAAGATACCGGTATCATATGAAACTAGAAAAATATGAGGAATCCATTGGTACTAATCATGTCATACTAACTTGTCGCGAAGGAGGTTAAATAACGCTCCAAACTTCTCATTTTCATATGGGTCCCTTGACCTCTGACCTCCAGACGTGTGAATGAAAATGGGTTCTCTGGGTACCCACGAGTCTCCCCTTTACAGACATGCCCACTTTATGATAATCACATGCAGTTTGGGGCAAGTCATAGTCAAGTCAACACACTGACACACTGACAGCTGTTGTTGCCTGTTGGGCTGCAGTTTGCCATGTTATGATTTGAGCATATTTTTTATGCTAAATGCAGTACCTGTGAGGGTTTCTGGACAATATTTGTCATTGTTTTGTGTTGCTAATTGATTTACAATAATAAATATATACATACATTTGCACAAAGCAGCATATTTGCCCACTCCCAGGTTGATAAGAGTATTAAATACTTGACAAATCTCACTTTACATTTTGAACAGATAAAAAAAAAATGTGCGATTCATTTGCGTTTATATATTTCAATCAATTGACAGCACTGGTATCAATATATTTTTTTAAGGAATTAATACCAAATGAGTAGCTTGTGAGTATTGAAGTATCAATATCATGGTATCGATAAGACTGAAATGAATGATATGATATTGATTTATCACAATGTTGAAACATGGTAAATGTATATATGAACTGTATATTTTTGCTGTTCCTACCTTCTCTGCTTCCTCTGCCTCGGCCTCTTTCCGCCGTTTCTCCTCCTCTCGTCTGTTTTTCATCATATCCACTATTTCGTTGAGTTTCTCCTGAACGGCTGTCACCAGGGTGAAAATCATCACCATGCCCAGGTTTTCTTCTGCCTGCACAGAAACCACATGTACACACATTGTTGATACTGATTGCATTGGTTAACAGTCGGTGTTTGACTGACAGCAGCTGGCAGGCTGAGACCCGGTACGGGAGCGAGAGACAAAGTAAACAAACTTGCGCTGTAACAAACCGTGGGCAGACAGCGTGACGTTGGCAATGGTTTTGAGGACCACATCTCTTTCTAAATGGACCAAAGTGATATTTTCTGTTTAATATGCTACAGCTGAGCAGCCAATTAGCTATCTAGCCTGATAACTGACATTAGCAGTGCACTTTTCCCCAGTCAATGTATGCTTTGGCAGAAAAAGAACATGACATTTCATTTCAGGCGGACTGCTATTGGTTTAAAGTTTGCAAGAGCATCCAAAATAACTCACTGACCGAACAACTTCAGATAGACCGAGCACAGTTTGACAGACAAGCAGTGAATAGAGTTATCACTTATCAAGTTATCATGTTCAGATGGACAGACCTGCTGCTGCAGTAAGGTGAGGATGTCCTCCACGTCATTGTCCTCCAGGTTCTCCTGGGAGTGGATCTCCCACAGCGGAGGCTCATCTGGGTATTTCTCTACATATGTGAACTTTAGTGTTGCTTCTGAGACTGCAAGAAGAAAGCAGACAGCTCATGTTATCACAGTTTGCTATATTTCTACTTTCAAGCTCAGTTATTGTACGGTGTTTACTACACAACTCAAATCAACTCTGGCATGTTATTTCACTCACTTTTTCCTCTCACCATATTTTTAATATCTCCTTTTAATATCAATGACAAATTTAATTTTGAACAAGGTGAGATTTCATAACAGTATTTAACTGTCATGTGTGCAACGGATGACATTTTGCAACCCCATCGGTATACTCACTTTCACCATTTTCCCCTGCATCTGATGTCACAGTGATGGTGAAGCTGATGGGATCATCTGCAAGCACTACAAACACACGAGGATTAGTATCATTTCTACATCTTGATATTTGATAAACAGCAAGCTGCTGAGGATACATCAGGCATCAACTAAAATGTGTAACATGTAACTCCAAGTACATGAAAAGCTCCTTGGGCGCGGACCAGTTAGATACGTCTCTCTTAAAGCTCGCTGCCCCCATCCTTTGCGGTACCTTTGACACACATTTTATAATGTAATGCTTTCCTCTGGTTCAATTACAAAAGTCTGGGAATCAGCCCTAGCGACCCCTTTACATAAAGGAGGATTGATTTGAATGATTATAGGCGTATCGCCAAACTCCCATGTCTAGCTGAATTGTTGGAATCTTTTGTAAATGAACAGCTCCGTACTTTCTTGTCTGAAAATTCTATTTTAAAACCGTTTCAATCTGTTTATAGTAGTAATTATATAGTTTCTTTCTTACTTTTTCTCAAAGGCATTTCACACTGTTAATCACAGACTACTTCTGGATAAACTGGCCTAACAGGGTTTTTATGAAGCATCCTCTAAATTGTTTAATTTTAAAGATTAAAAAAAGGTGTGCCACAAGGTTCAATTGTAGGCGCATTGTTGTTTACCTCATATCTCAATGATCAATGTGCCTCAGTAGACTACTGCAAAGAACATTTTTATGCAGATGACATTATTCTTTATTCATATGCACCATCTGTGGAGCAAATCATTGCTGTGAAAGAGCTTAATGCTCAGTCAATTTTCCATGAATAAACCATTGTTGATGATTATGTACATGTAATTCTGTAAGGATTGTCATTATACAATAATAGCATATATACTGTATAATATACCAGAGGTGTGGACTCGAGTCACATGAATGACTTTAGACTTGACATAAGCAAAAGACTTGCAACTCGACTTGGACTTAAACACCAACGACTCTGACTTCACTTGGACTTGAGACTTTTAACTTGAAAATACCTTCGTCCCTCGCGCAAAGCTTAAACAATTAAATGATATTTAAAAAATGTGCCACGAATCAATTCTACTTCTTATGATTAAGTTCAGTCACACTTGTTTTAACAAAATACAGTTTTAAAAAGCATTCAAGACTTTTGTAAATTTAATAAATTATTACTCTGTCATTACAGAGTACATTTGGTGATTATGACTTGTTTAGGACTCCAAACTCAGTTTAAGACTTGAGACTTACTCTTGACTTGCAAAACAATGACTTGTCCCACCTCTGGTATATACTGTATAATACAGTTTAATACAGTATAATACAGTGTATATATAGAAGCAGCCTCCAGAATATCTATGCACATATACATGTTATATGGTGTTCAATAAGGGAGGAAGAATTAGACAGAGTTTGGTGTACTTGTGTGTCCATATAAGACCCAGTAAAGGCCCACTGTCTCAGCTCACCATCACTGCTGGATGTCTCACATGTGGCTGGTTACAACAACAATAAATCAACATCACTGGGTAACAAACCAAATAGTTCACTACATGTGTTGGATTGATCCTTTAGAAAACAACATTAAGGGTGAGCTAACTAACTAAGTAGCTAGTCTGAGAGCTAACTCTGTCTCTCTGTCTGTCCTCCGTCTCTCTGTCTCACGTTACGGTGATAAAAGTCAAACCTGTGTAAGAGTCCGGGTAGATGGACTCTATAGCTTCTAGTTCATTCCGTTGCTCTTCTGCGTAGTCCGTCATGTTGTTGTGTGCAGGTTATCTTAGACTAATCATCACCGCTGTGTTGAAGTGTTGAAGCTAACAGACAGTGTGCTGCTGCTGCTGCGTGCTCCACTCGATAGTGATCGATGATATCGGGATTCGGACGTTTTGGTCTGATGCCGGTACACTTAACTAGATGTGTAAAAGCTCATATAAGGGGAGATACTACTGTTTCAACATGTGGTCACAATACATCTGGGTGGCTATAACTGTAGGTATTTCTGCTTTATTCAGGAGTTCTTCTCCAAATTCAGTGTGACCACACTGACAACGTCACTTTTCTGATCGATTGTCTTCGTCTTGTATTTTCTTCTTCTTCTTCTTTGGTGTTTATTGGCGGTTGGCAAACCAGCTTATAGGTGCATTACCGACACCATCTGGACTGGAGTGTGAAGCAGGAGATTGTGCAGAAACAAAAATAAAAAAATAATACAATAATTCTTAAAATAAAATAATAATAATAATAATAATAATAAAGATGAAAACTCTAGCTCTTCCGATCTAACTAAATCAGTTTCTCTTAAAAACTGAATCGTTTCACAGTATATGTTATCTAACCACACCTCACCTCCATACCATTATTGACACACAGTACACCTGAACTGAATGGACTGAAATGCTGTGCAATATGCTGCCTTCCACTGCGTAATTGTCTGAAATATATTAATTATTTCTTTTGTTAAATATTTTTGAGAGTTACAAGTTCTTTTAACATGGTCATGGAGCATATATATATATATATATATATATATATACTGTATATTTGTATTCTGGGGGTATCGTTCCTATGCACAGGGTAATTTAGTTTATTTATTGACTACACTGAGGGCGTTTTCTATTTTAATAATTTATTTAATTATTGTGTTGAGTTGAATGTGCTACTTATTCTGTACTGTAATTACCTTGTGCCTGTTCTACCTTTTTTCTTTTCTTAAAGCTGACTCGGTGTAAACTGCTCAGAATTCCAATGTACTTATAAGTGCAAATGGCAAATAAAACTCTTGAATCTCTTGAATCTTGAAAATGACAATGAAAAGTCCTGATGTTTTGCCTTCCTTAGTGACTGTAAAAGGTGATTCCTCTGGATACTGTAATTCCTGCAGTGTATCAGTACATGTTCAACAGTTTCTGATTGCTTACAATATGTGCATTTCCCAGTTGGGTGCTTGCCTACTCTATATAATGTATAGTTAAGACCTGTATGTCCAATTCTCAGACGAGTGATGACATTTTCTTCCCTTCTTTTCCAGCCCACCTTTTCTTCTTCTTCTTCGTTGTTGGAGTTTAATGGCGGTTGGCAAACAACCACCATGGTGCATTACCGCCACCAGCTGGTAGGAGTGTCGATCAGGACTCTAACTATTCACTGGTTTTACTACGAAATTGAAAATAATATTTTAAAAAGTATATAATATACCGTTTAAGGTAAATTAGCCTAATGTGGGACATTTTTACATTTTAGACTTCTGCAATATATTATAGATATGACTCCATGATATCACACTCATAAAAGAAATGGTAGACATATCAGTACTCTTAGTGCCAAGTAGTCTCAGACAAATCTTTATGACTCTTTCTGTTCTTAATGTTTGATCTATGGAGGGTTTATATTTGTAAAACTTTCCTCGAGCCGAGAAAAGCGACTTTAAAAAATATGTGATGTCATCACAATGTATAGTCTATGGGGCAAGCGGGAGCTCGTGGGCGGGGCCAGTGGGAGAAACACTACTGTGCATATTCAGTGGGCCACGAAACCAACCCGGAAGTAAAACCGAAAGCTAAAAAATACTTTTTTTTACTTTTTATTGTTTATAATTTAAAATAAAGTATACTTACTTTATTTTAAATTATAAACAATAAAAAGAACAATTGCAACCGGTGCAGCGCCGCAGGTGCCCAGAAGCTGTCAGGGGCCCAAAAATCACCTTCCTACACCGTGTCAAACACTAAATCTGTTATACGCATTTCTGTTACATCATGTAAACAAACCACATGGGCTACCTATCAGCGGTACGCTCAACATCAGACTGGAGATGTAACCACTTATCTTCCTACATTTGTTCTTTTTAAACAGAAAACACACATTTTATATTGTGATATTTACTGAAAATGACGTACAATATAGCCAACAGCAGTAGGAAACTTTCAGCTCTCTGGTGATCTCCCTCAAGTTCAGCTCAAAATGGCATGCCATGTAGCGCTGTGGCGCTCACAGCCGGTACATTCCAATAAAAAAGGGCATGGTTCTTAAGCAGTCAATTGACTTTGCAGAGCACAAGACCTGTAGGATAAACTTCTAATGGGTGAGTACTGGTTTCTTTTTGTTATTATGGAGTGGGATCATGGATTTAAATCTATAGCACTGTAATTGTTACGTCTTATATGTTGGAAAATGTGCACCTACTGTAATCTGTGACTGTGTTTACTATTTGGCGGCTGAGTCCAGGGCAGGCTGTTAAGTTAGCGTTGATAAATTTGGCGCTCCGTCTGCTGTCCGTGGTGCTGATCTAAGGCTGGTTTGCATGATGGGAGTGGTTGAGAAAAAAATTTGCACCGGGTCCAATCACAATAACGCTGCTGGTACTAATAATACATCCATGGTGGGTACCCATAGAAAGTATTTTCATTCACATATCTTGAGGTCAGAGGTCAAGAGGACCCCTTTGAAAATGGCCATGACAGTTTTTCCTCAACAAAATTTTGCCTAACTTTGGAGCTTTATTTATACTTCTTTCCGACAAGCTAGTAGAGCGTGGTTGGTACCGATGGATTCTTTAGGTTTTCTAGTTTTATTTCATGCCAGTACCTTCACACTCACTCGCTCTAAAAGCCTGCTGAAAGACAGTGTGTGTTTGGTTATGGTGGGTTTACAGGCTGGTGGATCATTGAGCTTGTCAGTGACCTCAGTAGGCAGATGTCTTTCCACAGCTTCATTCCTTTACATGAGTAAAAATACAACATCCCCAACTCTGTAAACAGCTTAAATAAAGAGATGGAAATCCCCTATCTGCCTAATCCCACAGTCTGACTTCTACTTAGTCATGTATCAACATGAATCCACACAGCTTCTACCCAACAGTGCAGGTGATCCAGAGGGAAAGTGTTGTATGGTACTTCCTCAGTGGCTGTTTATCCTCTAAAAAAAGGTGCTCATAACTTGGGTGTAACGTTAGACACACACCTTTCTTTTGAGAACAAAGTGTCTGACGTGGTGTAGTTGAGCTACAGGGGTTATTCAAGTTTCAACTTGTCTGGGAACCATCATCGTTGGAAACAGACCAGTGGCTTGTAGTATGGTATGACACTTCTATAGTCTTTCACCTGATTGAGTATTTGTACCAAAAGGTGAAATTAGAAGAAAATCTAAAACTGACTGATGAGACTGGATTTCAGGACCAATTTTCATGGTTGTTTCATGGTGAGAAAATGCAGTCAGCATCTTGGTCTTAACGTTATAACCGTTAAAACAAGGATTTAAGAGTGAGCTTGCTGTAATTAGTTAAGTGCTATCTAGTCTCATCCACTGCATGGGACACAGTTCCCATAGGGAAGCTTAAGCTGAGGACACACCAACTCGACATCCGAGAACTAGCATTGACAAAGGCTGCCTGTTGCGTTGCCACACGTCATCTTTGTTTTGGCCGACAAGTTGCACCCGAACACATCGCAAAGACTACAGCCGACGGCCAACTACCACGTTCGTTCTATGCCTGCGTGAGATGAAATAACTCTCCACACCAGCAGGTGGCGGTAGTCTGTATTCATCATTCAAAAAGGGAAACCAGAAGACCAAGTACGGCGGATATAAAAGTTGTTCTTCATTCCAGATGGCCATGTTGTTGTGAAAATATGTGTTTGAATCATCAGATGTGATGAAGATGAAAAATGAGAAGAGTCTTCTGTGTTCTTCCTCTTGATTTTACTCGTTGGCTTGCTTTCCTCACGTCCGTTACTATTCTCATGCACTGATTCGTTGAAGCTGAACAGCCAATCAGAGTGATTTCTCTCACCGACGAGCTCCTCCACCGATTCAACATGCTGAATCGGCCGAAAAACCTCCAACACGGGCAGACTAGAGCTGACGGTGCAGGACACAATGAAAAAACTAGGCAGACAGACGCTCACAGACGGCCCCAAACTGTCCTTGTTTTAACGTTTATAACGTTAAGACCAAAATATTGGAACGCTGGCTAGTCCAAGCTTGTTTAACCCCTGAAAAGCAATTTGACATAATGACATTTGTAAGGATTATAATTTACAGGATGTAAACAAACCTTTTTTCATGAAAAGTGCCCAGTGATTGTATAATGACACGGCTGGGCACCGTGCTCACTACTGTGGATACAGACAGGATGGAATGCTGAAAGACTGCACATCTGTCAGGAAAGTAATTACACGCCTTTAACGGAAGGATAAACACTTCTTTCTTCACTGTCAAACATGGCAATCCAGCATATCATACAGAGACATGTTTACAGTAGTTAACTTTAACTTAGATACGGCCTTAATTCTCACATATTACAGAAAAAACAAGAGACACTTGATGGAGTATTTCAGTTTACTTTTTGCATTTTGCACACTTAGACAGTTTTTAAATTCATTATTCATCGAAAATGCAACCAGGGCCGTAGCCAAGATTGAAGAAAAAATACTAAGGTCACGAGTTCCCCAAAAACATCAAAAAAAACAGTCAACCAGCCCAGTTGCCAGGAAGAAATGTTGGCATTGTGCGTTTATAGAAACCAGGGATATGCTGAATGTAGTGCTGTCAAAGTTAATGTGATAATAACACATTAACGCAAATTTGTTTTAACGCCACAAATGTCTTTAACGCATTAATGCAAATTTTAGGCTGTAGCGGGCTCAGTTTTATAGCTAGAGGGAAGATATGGCATCATATGAAACTAGAAAACCTAATGAATCCATTGGTACCAACCATGTCATACTAGGTTGTATGTTGTATATCAGTCATTGTCAGCCATTAACTTTTAATTTATAAGGGACATGTGATGTTTTATACTTCTGGTGAATATAATCCAATCAATCTTATTTCCATATATGTATTTTGTATATACAGTTTCCTTTGTTAACACCTTATTTTGAAAAACGGACGTAGTCACACGAGTATACTTCCTCTAACTTCTCCAAGGTCGTCTCTAGCTCTCCCGTCAGCGCCGTTCTCTTTATACATCCATGATCAGCTCCATTGGGGCTGTTTGAATGCATTTAACATAAATGTCAGTATATGAGTGCTCTACAGTTGTAGCGTCGGCCCATTTGACCACAGAGATGAGAGTGACGGCCGGCTTGACCGCACGTTACCGCAATACAATAACGTTTCCTGTCCGTGACAGAGTTAGCATGCAGCTTTAGCCGTGATGTCTAGCTCTGCTTTTCCTGCAATGTGTGAAACCCAAAGTGTTTCCATACTTTACTGCATGTGTAGTGTTTACCACGCTGGATTTAACATGTGAGGGCGCAGGTTGTATCCATGCAGACCCTCCGCCATATGCTGCTTTATCGTTTCAGCTCGCTGCGGTTTGTTTTGGTTGACGGATACGGAAGGATATGAAGTCACGTTACTCAGACTACAACAATAAAAGCTGTAACTTCCTTCTACCTCCGCATAGACTCAAATGAAGCAAATGTATTGGTCCTGGCATTAAATAATTTATTTCAAAATCGTAAAAAAATTGTGTTACATAGGTGAATCAGTTTTTTCTCACCCCTAACTACAACCCCCAAATTTTTATAAATAATAACACGGACATGACCTCAGTGTTCTCAGTCGTATATAACTACGGCCCTGACTGAAACTTCTTAAAACCACTTCAAGTTAGTTAATTACTTGCTTTATGATAGTAATAAAATGCCTCAAATGCATGCAGTGTTACAGAGGTAGGGCGGATTAGTGTGTATAAAATAGTGGTTATGCCCTTTATTTCATGTGCTTAGAGAAGTTGTACCATTGCAGTTTGGCGATAGTCACATTCTTCAGAGTAACATACTGAAAGGGCAGCTGTGTCAGTGAGGAGGCAGCCTGGGGCAGCTTTCCCTGAGTCAAACTTGCACATACAATAGACTTAGAGTTAAATACCAACAGTGATGAGTGTCTAACAGTCTCCTCACAGTTTGTCCTTTCTCAATGCATCTCTATTCCATGCTCAAAGTCCAACACGGGTCTCTTCTCTGGCATGAAGTCCCTGTCTTTCTTCTCCACGTACTGCTGCAGGGTGCTGTAACACTGCTCGCTCCTGCTGAAGGTGTAGAGAGCAGAGATCTCCTCCCATGCCCTGTGGTTGGGGAAAGGGAACGGCTCGGGGTCCTTGTTTTCAAAGAAGCTCTGCAGGTTTCTCTCGGCCAGTTTGGTGGCGTAGTCCACGGCGAAGGTGTCAAAGCGCTCCTTCTCTTTCTCCACGTAGCGTTTCCAGAACGTGAGCTGCAGGTAGCTGACTTTGGAGCGACAGTTTGTGCAGCAGGTACCCAGGAGACCCGTGATGGCAGCAATAATGATAATACACCAGCCCAGGATCTGCAGACACACAGGAATGTTATGATGCATACTCCATAGGGAATACATAATCACAGTTAATAAATAGTTTCACTTTTACTGATATGGCATACGTTCACACTCAAGCTGCCAATAGATGACTGTCCAATTGTTAATGGTTGTCAATCCATTAAAATAGTTAATCGGGATTAATTGCAAATTAATCGTACATTTTGTCCAAAATATACCTTAAAGGGAGATTTGTCAAGTATTAAACACTCTTAACAACATGGGAGTGGACAAATATGCTGCTTTATGCAAATGTATGTATATATTTATTATTGGAAATCAATTAACAACACAAAACAATGACAAATATTGTCTAGAAACTCTCACAGGTACTGCATTTAGCATAAAAAATATGCTCAAATCATAACATGGCAAACTGCAGCCCAACAGGCAACAACAGCTGTCAGTGTGTCAGTGTGCTGACTTGACTATGACTTGTTCAAAACTGCATGTGATCATCATAAAGTGGGCATGTCTGTAAAGGGGGGACTCGTGGGTACCCATAGAACCCATTTTCATTCACATATCTTGAGGTCAGAGGTCAAGGGACCCCTTTGAAAATGGCCATGCCAGTTTTTCCTCACCAAAATTTAACATAAGTTAGAAGCGTTATTTAGCCTCTTTCAACAAGCTAGTAAAACATAGTTGTTACCAATGAATTGATTAGGTTTTCTAGTGTCATATGATACCAGTATCTTCACTCTAGCTTTAAAACTGAGCCTGTAACAAAACAGTTGCATAATGTCTTCTGTGGCTCTTGAGGATCTTTATGAAGTCGAGGGAAATAACCCGGATGATGTCATAGCGATGTCATTTTAGCTCAGCTACAAATTTATAACAGAAAATCTGCAACACAATTGCAGGGGTGTGGTTTTTGAAAGCTACGGGTATTTACCAGACTAGGAGTATCTAACGCTGTCAAATTCAGGGATGGGATCAGTTTTATTAGGTAATGTGCAGTAGGGAGTTGTGGGATAACATGCTAT
Organism: Sebastiscus albofasciatus; assembly: GCA_916701655.1. NCBI lineage: Eukaryota > Metazoa > Chordata > Actinopteri > Perciformes > Sebastidae > Sebastiscus > Sebastiscus albofasciatus. Next base: position 7,157 of record CAKAOI010034860.1, on the reverse strand, counting down.
GTAAGTCCCCAGCAGGACCCGAACCATGATAACACCACATGATCCAGTGTTTTAGGAGCTTGACTCATACTAGGGACAAACATTCAGGACATCCTGACCTCTGCTGCTTACTCTTCTGTCTCTTTTCCCCCAACTTTATGGAAGTGCTATACTAAATCACTGGAGTACCCCTTGTTTTGTCTCTTTTACATCCTTCTAAGAATGTACGGGTGTATTTAATATCATTTTTGAGGCATTGAAAAAACCTTCAGAGAATTATGTCCTTCTGTTCCTCCACTAAACACATCCAGCATAACACGTTAACGCAAATTTGTTTTAACGCCACTAATTTCACACAATTTGTGATTTTTAGGTTGTAGCGGGCTCAGTTTTAAAGCTAAAGTGAAGATACTGGCATCATATGAAACTAAAAAACCTAAGGAATCCATTAATACTAACCATGTCATACTAGCGTGTTGTAAAGGACGCTAAATAACACTCCAAACTTACTACAACTGTCATGGTCATTTCCAAAGGGGTCCCTTGACCTCTGACCTCCAGATATGTGAATGTAAATGGGTTCTATGGATACCCACGAGTCTCCCCTTTACAGACATGCCCACTTTATGATAATCACATGCAGTTTGGGGCAAATCATAGTCAAATCAGCACACTGACACACTGACAGCTGTTGTTGTCTGTTGGGCTGCAGTTTGCCATGTTATAATTTGAGCATATTTTTTATGCTAAATGCAGTACCTGTGAGGGTTTCTGGACAAAATGCGTCATTGTTTTGTGTTGTTAATTGATTTTCAATAATAAATATATATACATAAATTTGCATAAAGATGTTAACCTTTACGGTACATTTTGAACAGATGAAAAAAATGTGCAATTAATTGTGATTAATCATGGACAATCATGAGATTAATTGCGATTCAATATTTTAATCAATTAATATTAAATCATCTAAAAGCAAAAATCCTAACCGATGGGGGATCCTGGGACAAAACCATGACGTGAAAAAGTTTGGGTACCACTGATTTAGAGCGCTCGAGAGTCAAACGCATAACTTTTTTTTTTAAAAATAAAATAGAATAGTCAAAATTGTCAGTGACTGACATATCCTGGCTTTTAGATCCAAGTATGGATCAAATTCCAAAAACACTGGATCCTACATTTCCCATGATGCAACTGGATAGCATGTTTTATTAGACCCTCCCTGCCTGGTGATCTTTTATAATCTGCAACAATTTGTGTTGTAAATTTGTGTCTAATTTGTGTCTCCAAACCCAATCTGAGATTATGACATCACTATAACATCATCAGGGTTATTTTCTAGACTTGACAAAGCTGCTCCAGATCCAGAGAAGATATCATATATCTGCTTTAATGGGATTATAAGTAGTTTAATGTTTGCTCACCCAGGTCCAGGTGTGTGTCTCCTACCTGTGACTGGGCCCTGAACATCAGCAGCAGCTCCATGCGCTCATCACTGGACAGTTTGGACCGGTCACAGGGCACTCGGGCCAGCTCCTCCCGACACTGCATGGTTTTGTTTTTACAGAACAGATCCACCACCACGTTATCATCGAGACCACTGACGGCACACTCATAGAAGGTCCCGTTGAGCAACGCCACGCAGAGCCACATTATAGGAGCCACGCAAGCTCCGGAGAAGATGCTCATGAACACCCTGAGGCAGCTGAAGCAGTTCCCGCGGGGGCACAGCTTCATGGGGTTGAGGCAGCAGCCGGTGTAGAGCCTCCACAGCCTGGTGCTGAAGAAGAGACCCAAAACCAGCAGCACCGCCGCCGGGCCCAGCAGGAAAGTCAGCCCGTAGGCAAAGTTCTGGTCGTGGTTGCACGGGCACTGGAAGGAAACCATGGAGAAGACTCGCTCCCCACCTATTGTCAGGAGAGCCATGAAGCTGTAGCCGATGGTGGCTTTCTGGTTCATGAAGAAACGCAGGACAGTCTGGAAGTTATCCATGATGTCAGCGGGCAGGTTACACTCCACGATTAATCAAAAAATTCAAAGTGAAAGACAGAGAGGGGAAAGTGGAAAAGGTTGAGTGTCAGCCGGCAGTCATTCCCTGTTCTGTGTTCTTTCACAGCTGAAGACAAAACACCATCTGTGCCCCTCCCTTTGGCTGGCTCTTTTCTCTGAAGGCTCCTCCTTCAGTCAATCTGACGCTCCCTCCCACCTAGTGCCTCTTTACTCTCCACATCTACTCCTTCTCCAAAGGAAAGCCCCTGCTGCTCTGCCACTTACAGCCCAAGCTTTAAAAGAAAATTACAGCTTCACTCCACTTCCCTGTCTCTCACGTTTCACAGTTACATCCCTCTTTATGTGATTCCCTCTCCAGCTCTGACTGACTTGAGGCGATCGTTTGAAAAAAAAATCCTGCCGGACTAGTTTTTTACAAGTCTAGTGATGTGATCGGAATGCAGCCCGAAACAATTTCATGCTGGCAAAACAAACGGAAACACACCAAAGAAACTGAGACATGCTTCTGTTTCTGGTCACTTTTATATGAAGCAGTAATTGATATAACATGAGAATTGATTTGTTTCTCTTCATGCACACACACACTCACAAAACACAACAAGCAAGTTTCAGCTCCGCATGACAGCAGCGTGCATTCAACAAGACTTTTAGACTTTAGACTTTAGACTTTATTGTCCCACAAGGGGAAATTATTTTCCACAGCACTGTACTAGTTAGACACCAATACATACAACAGCACACAGTGACACAGTAACAGTAACAGCAACAGCAATGCAACAGGGACAACAACAGAAAATGATGGACAGCGGTACACACTCAGGCCTATTCAGCGACGCCTGTTGTTTAAGGCGGCTAAGACTGCCGGTATCAGGCTTTTCCCAAAGCGAGCCCTATTGCACCTCAGTGTTCTGTACCAGTGGCTGGAGCGGGGCATTATGGTAAGATTCAAGATTCAAGATTGCAATGTGTGCAATGGCTTTGTTGTTGAGTTCTGTGAGGTTGGGTGTGGGGAGACCAGTTATCCTGGCAGCAGTGTTGGTTATGCGTGTGAGTTCAGGGTCAGGGCCAGAAAAATTGGAGTTTCAGAGAGTTTGTTTCCTTCATTCTGGTGACTTTTTAAGAATAAAAATAGCAAAATAATAACAGCATATTTAATCTTTAATACCTTTAATTTTACTTTTAATTCTCAGGAAAGAAAACTGAATAATTCGGCCCTCTGGCATAAACTAATATTCATCAGTTTTTATTTATTTATGCACCTGCTTGAGTATTTCTTTCAGTTACCTCTCTCCATTTCCCTCTCCGTCTCTCACTCACTGAGGTTCCTTTCAGACACAACGCGGCAACGCCACAACTGCGCTCTGAAACTCGTTATTTCCATTAGCGTCAAGCAAAGCCCGACTTTGGGAGCTGCGCCTTGTGATGTGTCGTGAGCATAGACTGCCCTCTTCTGCCAGTAAACGACATCAGCTGTATTGTCGTCCAGGAGGAAACAGTAGAGCTTATACACACTGTGCAGCGCCAGAAACAGGTTGTGAGAGGGAAAAGGGGAAAAAAAAAGAAAAAAAAAAAGGCGGGAATATTTGTCATAAATCGGGAGAAATACAGGAGAATTGTGACCCCGGGAGGAAACCGGGAGAGAGCAATGAAAAACGGGAGTCTCCAGGGGAAATCAGGAGGGTTGGCAAGTATGAGGATGAAATCAACAAGTTTTCTGGAATGACAAAATGGGCAAAACGGGAAAACATGCATGCAGAAAATCCTACAGAAGGAGAGCATTCATTCATTGTATTGAAATGTTTCCATAGAGAACATACCATAGTTGCAGAGACAGATGTAGGCAGTCAGCAGCACCAGCAGCAGAAGCAGAGCAGAGTGAGGAAGTGATCACATCCTCTTGGTGGTTTCTCTGTTCCACTCCCATAACTACTTAGACTAAAACACTCTGAGTGCATTATACAGGAAGTGGTGAAACCTCCTCTACACGCATGAAACACATCAGTGTCTGCTGTTACTATAGTAACACCATCATTACAGTCATGTGTTTGTTTTTTTGAGTGGACAATGACTGACATCACTGATGCTCATACAGCATGCTGGATGTGTACATGTACTGTATGTATGCAGTCCACCAGCAGTGCACAGGAAGTGGTCAAGTGGTGAAGATGACACATTTCCTGTTTAAGCACACACAGACATGGAAAACAAGTCATTTGGGACTCATGTGAATCTCACTCTGCTTCACTGTTGCTGTTGTTATTCATTCTTAATTGATATCACTGTTCTTCTTTTCTGCCGGTTTGCCAACTGCCCTCTCATGTCATCTTGTATTTCATTAAAGAGCACTTATTAGACTTAGTTTAAGGTGCATACTTGTATTTGGGGTTTCTACTAGAACATGTTTCCATGCTTCAATGTTCAAAAAACACACTATTTTTCTCCTGCCCCCCGGCTCCCTCCCGAAAAGCCCAGTCTGCTCTGATTGGTCAGCTGGCCCACTCCGTTGGGATTGGTCAACCCAACCAATCTCTTCGGACTCCGCTCCAGCTCCGCTCCAGCTGTTTGAGTTTTGACACTTGCAGTAAACAGCCAATGGACGGCACACTTGGCAAACTAACTTGTCGATCTAAAATAAAGACAGATTCAGCGACTGCACGGATTATTTCTCGCATAAAATGTTTTCAGAAACACATTTCGGGGAACTATTTTCGTGGTATAAGAGAAGAAAGTTTCCAAACGAGCCGCCGTGTTGGTTCCGGTTTGAAAGCTGGGAGCAGCAGCCCACGAGGGAAAGCGTTCATCCAATCAGGTGCCTTGTGTCTAGTAGCAGCTCATCAAGCGCCCAATGCTGGGAAGCGAGGCGATCCCTTGTGATTAAAAACACCCCTGTGGACACGTACCATTACTCTTTATCCTCCAAAAATGTGACTCCTGAGGTGACCTCCATCCATACAAAACACAAGTCTTTCATCGCTCGCTGTCCCTTGGCTCTCTAAACTAAACCCCGCCACCGTCTACAAAATCAAGAACAGCAGGGGTGTTTTCAGCAGGCTCGCTTGACATGACCGAACCCATCCTCATTATCCCGTTGTCGGTCTCCTGATAGCCCTCCACATACTTGTGCAAGGTGCTGTAGTAGTGGTCCTTGGTGCTGAACTTATAGAGGGAGGAGATCTTCTCCCAGTCCTTGTTGGAAGGGGTGATGATGTTTTTAGGCGGTGTCTGGCTGAAGAAGCTTTCCAGGTTCCTCTTAGCAAGCTCTTTGGCGTGTTCGGCGGTCTTCGAGTCAATCATGCTGTACTCCTCCTCAACATACGCTCTCCAGAACTTGAGCTGCAGGTAGCTGACGGGTGAGGTGCAGTGACCCACACAGGTCAGCAGCAGGTTGGACAACATGACAGAGGCGATGAGCAGCCAACCCAGAATCTGTGGTCACACACAGTACGGACTTAGAACTGGTTATAGGAGATGTACGAACACATTTAATTAAACAGAGCGCTGCTTTCACTTCCATGATGTGCTAAATTCAACCGTCAAAATTTCTAAATGTTATGCTTTCACTTTGTTAATGTCATCTACAGAGGTTATTTATATAAAAACACAATTCAAATGATTAGAAAATAAATGATTAAATATTTATAAAAATCTTGGCATTAGTAGTTTTAATTATATATTAGAAACTAAGTTAAACAGGTCATAATTCCCTCTTCCCTCCAGCGTATACTGTGTAATCAAACTCTAAAAAATCTACTTTTATGGTGATGGTAGGCAAGTGATGCTGTGAACTTTGACTTCACTTTATCAGAATATTTTTCTGAAATTTGTCTTGCATCCCAGGGCGATCACTGTGACATAACAAAACACAACATTTAACCAAACAACAAAATAAAACACTTTACAATAAGGAATTTGAGTCGTTACCAGGGAACAAATGAGGATGAATGAGGAACTAACTGCTGGTGAACCATTAGCTTATGAGTAACACTTCATCAAATTTTAGTAGCAGAGCCTCATTACTTCACCATTATCTTATGATTACTTCTTAATTTTTGTACTGAATACTTACTGAGTAGTTCCTCATTTGTTCACTCGTAACTATAATCAAAATGTGCCCCTTGTTATAAATAATAGTGTTATAAGTGTTATCTTTGTCTTTCATGTCATTTTCCCACTGGCACATATACAGCCTATAGGAAGAAAGTTTTTGTGACACTTCTTAATCTCTTTTACCTGACGGACCCGGTACTGGGTTTGTCTGAGCTGTGTGTTAAAACACTGCCTTTAAAAAACCTCATAAAATGCTGTGGTGGTCTTTTTTCTGAATAGTTTCTAAAAGACGAGGCCTTAACGCGACTAAAACAACACTCCAAGTGTATTTTGTCCAAACAATAATTTCAATATTTTAGTTACAAAATCAACGCACGAGAAATTGTATTTTTACTTTATAATATTTTTGACCATATTTATACTGAATGTACATACTTGACTTAAGATTCTTTATCTTATTTACATTGTTATTGATCTTATCTGTTATTATCTAAGTTTTACTTGATCATATTTCATTATTATAATAAAACGACTCCATTTGGAGTCAAAATTATACAATTTAGTTTTATTGATTTTATACTGTGCACAATGGTAGAATGTGATGATGTACAAAATGTCATGGCTAAAGGCTCCATTGTGTGCACATAGCCTCCTGTAGTGGATATCAGTAGTATTTTATAGCCAGATTCCCTTTCAAGAGGTAGAAAACCCATTTGGCACATTTTGGGTATCCAAGTGTTCAAATGGAGAGTCCTCCTGGTCCTATCCTCACTAAAACTTTTGTAGAATCTATGTGCTTTGTGTTATTTATATCTGCTTTTGCACAGCTGTAGTCAAGGAGTTGCTGAATGAATTCAGCTCATCTCTGTGCATGGCATCATTGCTATAATGGTGTTATCCACTGTCTAATCTAGAAAACATTTTAGGCAAGGATAAAAAATGGAAATTGTTCCTTTGGCTCATCACAATTTACTCAGACATAGTAACAGTCACACTGGGGATGAATTCTCTGAGGTCTTACCTACCCATATAGACCAAGATCATGCATATAGACCTGGTAGTTGTGGAGCTATTCTTGATTTATTTTGGGTATGTCTGTCTAGGTGAACCACATCTTCCAG
>CAKAOI010034857.1:0-10175 GCA_916701655.1 Sebastiscus albofasciatus | reverse complement strand
GGAAGAGGATCCGACTAAAAATATCCCAGGAGGAGGAAGAGGAGGAAGAGGAGAGAGGAAGAGGAGGAGGAGGAGGAAGAGGAGGAGGAAGAAGAGGAGGAGGACGAGGAGGAGGAAGAGGAGGAGGAGGAGAGAGGAGGAAGAGGAGGAGGAGGAGGAGGAAGAGGAAGAAGGAGGAGGAGGAAGAGGAGGAGGAGGAGCAGGAGAAGGAGGAGGAGGAAGAGGAGGAGGAGGAGACACAGGGAAGAAGCACAGCAGTAGATATCAGTGTTTACTATCATTATTATGAGGCATCCTCCATTAACTGTTAGATCTGCACGAGACAATCTGATGTGTGACATCACCAGAGCTCGAGACTGCTCCTTCTGCTGTTGTTGTGCTGAAGATGATCAATAAAAGAAATCAGTCTCAATCAATAATACATCTCTCTTCTCTTCTCGCTCTGACGTGTACAGGAGAGAGAGAGAGAGAGAGAGAGAGAGAGAGGGAGAGAGAGAGAGATAGTTAAATAGAGAGAGAGAGAGAGAGATAAATAGAGAGGGAGAGAGAGAGAGATAGTTAAATAGAGATAGAGAGAGAGAGATAGATAGAGATACATAGATAGATAGATAGATAGACAGATAGATAGATAGAGAGATAGAGAGAGAGATAGAGAGAGAGAGAGAGATAGATAGACAGATAGAGAGATAGAGAGAGAGAGAGATAGAGAGAGAGACAGATAGATAGAGAGAGAGAGATAGAGATAGATAGACAGATAGATAGATAGATAGAAAGAGAGAGAGAGATAGATAGATAGAAAGAGAGAGAGATAGATAGACAGATAGATAGATAGAAAGAGAGAGAGATAGTTAGATAGAGATAGATAGATAGATAAATAGATAGTTAAATAGAGAGAGAGATAGAAAGAGAGAGATGTGTTTCAGCACCGAGGACAGCTCCTCCATCCTCCTCCATCAGGTGATGAAACTGAGACCAAACACTGGGAGGTGAGATGTGAGATGTGAGAGGAGGGTATAATGGGTCTCTCACTGCAGCAGCTGAGGAGACTAGTAGGGCTGCTACTAACAATTACTCTCATTGTCGAGTAATCTGCCGATTATTTTCTCGATTAATCATCATCAGAAACATGTCCATCCCAGTTTCTCAGAGTCCAAAACCCAAAGATATTCAGTTTATTTTGATATAAAAGAGAAAAAAAGCAGGTTTCCTAAGTAAAACTACAAAAGTAATATCAGTTTAATACACGCTGTACATTGATTCAGGTCTGAATGGTTCTAGTAGTGACTATAGACATTTTACTTTAGATTGACTTGAAACTGACACATTTATATCTACAGTATATATATCAACTTAAGATTAATAAATTGGTTCATTTCACAGAATTGCATAAGCCTATTTTTTTTACATTATCAGATATATCAGATGGATGTGACGTAGCCTCAAAAATATGCAATATTTGTAGATGTAAATACAGTTAACAAATGAAAATTAAATTGTGAGTAATAAATATTGCAGACAAAAATATGTCACACACTCTTTCATTTTATAATGTTTGTAAGTGTCCTAAAAATATCTATATACTGTTTGTGGGAGTGATAATTGTAATTCAAGGATAATGTAACACACAGTTTTTAAAAAGGGAATCATGCAGCATTGAGAGTTATGGACAATGTCTTATTTCCAGAATGAATACTCAACGTTCAGTGGGTTTATGAGGAGAACATTTCTCAATTTGAATTCAAATGCTTTTAATATACATTGCTTTTTAATCATAAAATGTAAAATGTATCCTGCTGTTATTTTATCAATCTAAATTAAACAGTGTTTGCAGGCAGTTGTTTAAAGCAGTTATATTGCCAACATCATGAGTTGTTTACTGATGGAAACAGTAGCGTGCTCTGATTTCACAGGTGTACAGTGATCCAGAGATATAAACTGTATAGATCAAACAAACACAGCAATAAGAGCATTATTATACAAAAGGTCAGTTTAATTCAGAAGTACAATGTTTGTCTAGTGAGCTTGTTGGTCATTGTGAGTCAGACTTGTCTGATAACTGATGGTGATTGATACCTTTTGGTCACCTGGCCATGTGCAAACAGGTCTGCACCACATCTGCGGTAAAATCCACGTTTACCTAGCAACAACTGTTTGCTTTGACGGAGGCACTCACTCAGTCACACAGAAACACGCAGCTGAAGAGCCACAGAAATATTAGCAAGATGGACAATCTCCTGGTTTCATTACAGGGCAGTGAATGTTTGACTTTCATTGATTCTCATCACCCTCTGTCCTCTATCGCTGAGCTGTGAGGGTGTGTGTTTCACTCGTATACAGGGGTCTGAGATCACTCATCCGACCTTCCTTATTCCACTGTGAGGACACACACGCACACATCAATGCACAAGAACAATACACGCATCATTTCCGTCAAATGGGGTCAGAGGTCTGAGTGTGTTTCGTCAGCTAATTACTTTTCCAGCTCCAGGGACAGACGGCGAAGGAAAGCCCCGGCTTTTAGGTGGAGGATGACGCAGATGAAGCTGCATCGACTGCAGCCACCTCGACAGACAGCAGCTCAATTAGGTGTGACAAATAGATGTGAAGACTTCAGCTGCACTTCCCACTGATGTCACAGCACATTTATGGTTCACTGACAATTACAGCAATTTGAACAAACTCAAGGAAGTGTCTTTAAAGATGTCACATAGAATTTACCCAGTAAAAGCTGGATATTGAATACAAGTGTGACTTGAAAAATCTATTATTTCACTGTAGACATATAAAAATGTTCTGGATGGATGTAGCCAACTTTCTACAAAAGAAACTTAAGATAAATGTTGAATAAATATGTTTGATATAATGATATATTTTAGTAAAGATAAGATTGGAAATAACATGCTGTATATATCACAATTATTTATCATTTTTGGAAAATGTCATATCCATAAGACAAAATAGTCAAGAACCAATCCAACTTTCCTGCATTTTATTAATTAATTTAAACAATATAGCACCACTATACCCTATTTTAAAAGCCATTAAGACTTATAAATGATTAAATGATTATAATATGATGTATATAACATAAACACAAACCCTGCCATTATGAAATGTATATGTAATTATTTTTGTTTTGTCTTCTTTTTTTTGGTTCAACTGTCTATGTATCTGTACCTCTGTTAATGAGCATGAGTTCAATAAAAAAAGCATTAAAAATGTAAAAAATGACAGTGTTTTGCAGCTTCTTGGCAATCACCTTTATTTACTGATACGTTATTGTCTGGTTTGGTGTTTTGTATTATATACAACTTAGTATTTTTCAAAATCCAAAGACATAATATTAAAATGGTTTGATAATAAAATCAAATTCAAAGTAAATTCAACTGAAGTCTGTCATGCATCAGCCTACTGTAGTGTATTATGATCATGAAACCCATCATTGAGAAGTAAGAGAGACACATTAACACCAGTGAACTGAACCGACAACCCTGTGAAGTCTGCTGCGTGTGACACCCAGCAAAGACGCACGGTTGCCATGCCAACCCCCTCCTTTTGTCATCTTTATTGTCGCCGTGGCCACACCACCGTGGTCCTGAACGGAGCTAAACTGGAATACAATTGACATTGAATTGTGACATTTTCACAAAAACATGCTGTGCAGACAATCATTGCTCAAACACATTGAACTGCACTTTAAATTCCAGTCAACACCCCAAAGTCTATAGAGATATGAAACATTTTGGGCTGACTTTTATGTAAATGTCCATGAAATTATGTTATATTATAAATGTTATAATATTCAGTTGGCTTATCTATTGCAGCCATCACAACATGTGATTTTGTATTGTGATGAAAGCGTCATATGGTTTAAAGGAAGTAGTGGATCAAGCAGACACAGAATACATATTTTACATTCTCAAAGAGAGTGGAAACATTTTTCTAATGTTAAAGCAATTTAAAGGAGATTTTAAAGGGTACAATCAAGGTTAAAGAGAGTGAACAAAAGCCGTTCAAGCATGCAAATAATAGATGCTTATAGATAACAATCACATCTTTATTCAGTATATTTAGAAGAAGAGAAGGATTTATGCTGCTAAAGTTAGAAATAGTAATACACTTTATATAGAACATTTCAGAACAGACACAGGCAGTTATAAAGTGCTCCACAAGCCAGTAAAAATTACATTAAAAAACACTTAAAACAGAGTAGGCGTCTGTAGAAATTAAATAGTAAAACAATAAAAAAAAAACACTTATGTAAACACATATTTACAGATATGGATATATACATACAGTATTCAGTGATAGATATATCAAAGATTACGCTGAATTGTGCTTAAAAGTAATAGAATTCTAAAACCAACATTTTAATTTGCATTAAACTCTGATAAAGGCCACTTATCCATTCAGATTTATTGCTCTTCCAGTGATAGCTGAGATAGTGGATATGTCCAGGGCCAGTTTAAGACAAAGGCCATATAGGCGATCGCATAGGGCGCCACCTTCTGGGGGGCGCTGGTCACCCTCTAAAATAATAATAATATTTCTTTTTTAAATGCCATTGGGAATCCTTCCTCATTTTCTTTCTCACAACTTTTCATCTGTCTGGCTTCACTTATTTGTTAATAAAAGCATAAATTGTAGTGAAACTGACTTAACACCTTTAAGCCAACAATATCAGGGGTCAATTGCCTTAAAACTATCGTGATGTCTGATGTGTGTTGCGGTTTACAGGGTTAAGGTTCTGGGAGGTTGAACCCTCCAAATCCAAATTTTGCCTATGGCACCAACAGGGCTATAGAGCCGGCTGTCATTGAGAAGTCCGTTATTGTAGTGAAGAAGCAGCAGAAGCTAACTCCAGTTGTTGCAAATATGAGTAATACCGGAAACAAAAGTAGCAAAGGTTAAGAGGTGTTTTCATTCATTCATGCCAACGAAGCTCAACCAACGTTGTACAAATGTCACCTGTTATCAGAAGATGCTGTTAAAATGTCGTTCTGGTGTCATCCTGATTGGCATCACTCTGCAGGTGATATAAACTGTTCGTTTCTGTGGTTATGTGATGGGGTTCATACTGTTATCAGGAGGTGTGAAGGTCAGATGGATTGTGTGCCGCTCACAGGAAGTGGGCTAATCACACAGGAAGTGCGCCGATCACAGTGCTGCTGAATTAGTTTTTCTTTGGTGCCTTCTGCTCTGTTCTCTTTCAACTTGCCATGATACAGTATCAGTTCACATGTCAATCAATGCAGTAATGCTGTTCTGATAACTGAATATCTTTTAACAGACAACATGTTATTAATCTAAAACAGGGGTCAGCAACCTTTACTATCAAAAGAGCCATTTTAGGCAGAATATATATATATATATATATATATCTGTCTGGAACATTTGAGCATTGTGATGAAGGTAACACAGTTTATAGTCTAAGTATATAGTATATAAGTCTAATGCAGTGAGGGCCAAAGTGCAAATGTACTACTAGGTAGTGAGTATACTGAGTATTAGGGCCACATTGAAGGGAAAAAAATCGGATATTTCCAGAATAAAGTCATAATATTACGAGAAAAAACTCATAACTTAAAGGGAAAAAGTTGTTATATTACGAGTCTAAAGTCATAACTTAACGAGAAAAAAATTCATAATATAACAAGAATAAAGTCATAACTTTACGAGAAAAAAGTCATAATATATATATATATAATATATATATAATATATATATATATATTATATATATACTAATATTATGACTTTATTCTCATAATACTCCGACTTTTTTTCTCGTAAACCTATGACTTTATTCTCGTAATATTATGACTTTATTCATGAAATCTCAGATTTATTTTTTTTCCTCAATGTGGCCCTAATACTCCGTCGTAACGTCGTACCATAGACCTACAACAATGATAAATAAAAATGATTATGTAAACATATTATTCATTTCCACTAATTTTTTTTTTTAAATCCACAGGGAGCCACTGGAGAGGAGCTAATCAGCCGCATGTGGCCCCTGATCTAAAATCTGAAAGTTATCCTTGTATTGCTGATAAAAAAAAAGAAAACAGCTATTGTAAGCAACAGTTATAGATATGTTGAAATGTATCGTGTCTGTCATTATTGCAAATTAAAAAAAGAAATACTATAATATAAAAATGCTACAGGGTTGTCTATGCTGTGAACGTTGTCATTACTTTCGCATTGCATTGTGGGATATTTCTGCCGCTGTAGTGTCCAGCGTTGAATACTGTACATTTCACCGGAAATAGAATACAATTCGCGTACTATTGGTTTCATACTAGTGATGGGAATTCCGGCTCTTTATAGTGAGCCAGATCATTTGGCTAAGCTCACCAAGAAGAGCCGGCTCCTTCGGCTCCCAAACGGCTCTTTGTTTTACCACTTCTGCCTTTATATAATTCAGTCAAATTTAGCGCTGTTTTGACCTATGATTAGTATGTGTGCAGATATATCACTTAAATTATTCAATATAACTATACTAAACCTTATAATTTCCAGAATACCATAATTTTACATGCTGCTTCGTTTCCGACTGTCACTCATCTTGTCTGCTATTCGCGCACCACACTCCTCTCTCTTTCTCTATCTCTCCTCCTCTCCCTCCTGCTCTGTACCTGTAGACTGTCAGCACGCCACGCACCTCCGCCCCTCCCTGCTTGATGGTATGGTCCTTGTCTGTCATCACCTGATTGGTCGCACGGATGTCATTAACGCAACATTCAGTCACAGTCTGTGCATAGAGTGCCCGTGGCGCAGAGAAAATTGTCCTATCATTCTGCTTTGAATTAATAAAAAAAAAAAAAAAAAAAAAAACGGCTCTCGGACTTATACTCTTATTGTTCACTTAAAAGAGCCGGTTCAAAAAGCCGACTCGTTCGCTACCAACACATCACTAATTGTGACATTTCACCGGAAATAGAATGCAATTTGCGTAATATTGGTTTCATACTAAGGTTAAGGGCATACTCAAATATTACACACTTGTTTTAGCGTACTAAATAACATATTAGTATGTAATTTCGGATTCAACCTTGTTATCTCTGTCAGCACTTTCGCCATAGTTAGCACCGTTAGCTACCAACGGAAGGCTCGCCGTTGCCATGTTGAGAGCCGTTGAGAGTCACCATGGTAACATCCAGAATGAAAACAGCTATTACAATACCAGGTATTTCTAACTTATCAGTATTAATATGCTTTAAAACAATATAGTTGATTTTATTAGATGCTGTTTTCCTCTCTCTCTCTGCCACACACTTCACTCATGATGAGGCCTGCTGTTTGTGTTGCCTCGGACAGTCCCTCTGTCAGCCAGCAGAGAGCAGCGTCGTGCTGAATAAAGTCACCAGCTTCCTGAGAGAGGAAAAGGAGGATAACAACCAGCAGCGGTGAGTCAACTCTTCCCTGGTTCTGGGTTGTGTGTGGGGCGTGTCCCGTCATGCACAAAAAAGAAAAAACAATCCAGTTTGTGGGTTCTTCCTGTGTTACATGTTGATTTCAATCACAAAATACATGAATATATCTCCACATCTACTGAATGACGCACTTTATAATCCACCCCTTTTATCCTCTTCATCATCATCATATGATAACATTTGTGTCAAATCTGTGTATTTTAGTAGTATCTCTGGATACTGTAGCTGATAAACAGAAACAACCTGATTAAAAAAAAAACAAGACCTTACTTACTTGCAACTCCTTAGATACACACACACTTCTTTTTTTTACGAAAACATTTTGCTTGTGTCAGCTCCCTCCACTTCATCAAAGGAGAAAGTTTTCTCTCAGCGGGAGGGGCAACCTATTTTGCTCCAAGGGGGCAGATCAGCTCGTAGACTCACAGATTCCTAACAGAGAGGACTGACTGAGGGCTGCACAAGGACACTTAAAAAGGTTAAACCACTCGTGTTTTTGTAAAGAAAGATGCCACACAAGAGGAGAAGCCATGGTCACCATAAACACCCAAAGGAGGCGGACGAAGTAAGTTTATTGCATGGCACACATACGGAGCTAAGGCGTTTAGATTGGGTTTGTAAAATGAAAATAATCCCCAAATGGCTGAAGACAACAATGCAATCCATGAACGCACATACATTGTGGACATTTTCTATGTGTGGCATGTAGCCTTTCTTTTGCAGATCGATTAACCTTGTCTATAATCAGCAGCATTGGTCAATCGATATATGATGTTGCCAGCAGCTTTTAAAGCTATTGATGGTGGTGTGTTTCTCCAAACAGAGATCAAACTATGTGGCCAAACCCCCTCTTACCAGCAGCTTGTGTTTTTTAGCTGGGAACAACTACTATCAAGTTCCTTCTTTGGAAATATGTGAGTGCTGATGGGAGTGATAGGAGGGGGTGGTGTGTATATATGTATGCAGGTCAGTGCTTGATTCTTCTTTGGTTATGCGGAAGAGCCAGATATCCTGCTATAAAACAATGCATTTTCAGCATTGTGACTGAGTCAGAAGAAGGCTACCGGACAGACAGATCTGTGTGGTAATTAGCAGAAGTTTGTGGGGTGTGGCTCACTGTTTGAGAGGGCATGACAGAAAAGATCTTGTGGTAAGGACAAGGAGAGAGTGCAGGGTAGAAACTTTCATGGTTAGTTTTCTCCAATAGGCTATCCTATTGATCCCTCATGGCGTATGCAGCATACTGGAACAGTCGTGTAAGTACATCTACTTTTCACCCTTCTTCTTCTCTCTTTCTTTTCTGTTTTGAGCCTCTGGCAATACACTTAAATAACAACTGAGTAAAGCCTTGGCACCCATAGAGACGGTGCGTGCATTCATTTGCTTTAGTAAACCAGCACAACTTGTCTGAATGTGCAAGAGCTTCGCTGAATGCTCCTTAAAAACTTGGCATAGGCTGCACAAGATAACCTTTGAATTGAAATTAATGTTTGTAAGGGCTTTGCCCATATTCTGTCACAAACACACACACACACACACACACACACTGTGTTTGGATACGAGGGTGTGTGACTGTTTAAACTGAGATAGGCTTCAACACGCACACTTGTTGTCCAAGTTAGTCTTTAATATCAGGTGTAAAATGCACTGCAGTGTCTTTCTCTGGTGTGTCAACTCATTCCAGACTTCCCAAAGATATTCAGTTTAATATGATATAAAACAGAAAAAAGCAGGAAATCTCCATATTCGATAGGCTGAAAACAGCATTTTCTGACACTTTTGCATGAAAAATGATTTTAATCGATTATAAAAATAGTTTGCGATTATTTTTCTGTCAATCAAAACTAATCGTTGCAGCTCTTTTCAAATGTGTTATTTGACTGACATACAGTTATTATTGCTTACAGAAGCACCAAAATATAATAAAATGCTATTTGCTTTTTATTTGTTTCTTTATGTAGCATTAGACTTTCACAAAAAAGGTGAAAAAGCAATAATAGCAACAAGACGACAAGACTTGTACATGCAACATTTTTTTGTCAGAAGTTAAATCAATAAACCACCAACACAATAGGTTGAAATCACTGCATCCTGTGCAGACGTACCCATTGAATTTCAGCACTTACGATAACAAGCTGGTGCATGTTTGTTTGTGTGTGTGTGTAGCAAAAAGAAGTACCTGCTGCTCAACTTGGAGTCCATCGTAGTAGCAGGACTACAAACAACTATCCTACTGCAGGATCCTACTATGGCAAGGTACTGACTTCACCTCCTTCTGCTGGCTCACATACATGCACACTGAAACTGACAATTTTTTTCCCCCCACATTTGTGAACATGTGGACATTTCCTATTCTGACTTACTTGCCTGATACAGTGTTAATTTGAGGTGTTAAATAAGTTGGAAATATAAAAATTCCTACAAAACAAACTTTCTAATTTCTGTGGTCATAAGATACAATTCTAATTTTCCCATTTTTAGGGCTTAATATAAACCCCAACAATGGGGCCGGAAAGGTCAGAAAAGTGAGAACTTTGTAACTGTGAATTATTCTATGTTGCAGGATATACTGTATATGATAAGGAAAGTTTGTGTTTGTCTCCCTCTGCTGAGTGCAGTCACGCTTGACCTCGCTAATGCTGATTCGTCAGATAAGAGCTGCTTGGGTGTAAACCTGCCTGGGGAAGTTGCTTGTGCTGACTCTGATGATGAGGAGGGACAGTAAACCCTGAAATTCCTG
>CAKAOI010034855.1:0-14378 GCA_916701655.1 Sebastiscus albofasciatus | reverse complement strand
AAACCAAGATGGTGACGGCTAAAAACCAAGATGGTGAGGGACAAAAACCAAGATGGCGAGGGACAGAAACCAAGATGGTGACGGCTAAAAACCAAGATGGCGAGGGACAGAAACCAAGATGGTGACGGCTAAAAACCAAGATGGCGAGGGACAAAAACCAAGATGGCGAGGGACAGAAACCAAGATGGTGACGGCTAAAAACCAAGATGGCGAGGGACAAACGCTCGTAAGGAGGGGGTCAAAAAACGCTGTTCATGTCTCGTGTGAAACCAGAAGTCAATGTTGATTTATTTGTCACGTAACTTATCCGTATTAAAGCTAACTGAGTAACTGAGAAGTTTTATTTTGAAAAGACTGGAGCGGAAATTGACACGTCACGCGCCTCGTGTTGCTGGACATTCGTATGAAAACACGCAAAAAATACGTTGTTGAAAGTCGGGCTGAGCGTCACAAGAAAAAGGGAAATTTGGGAATATTTCACGAACTGCCGTGAGACTTTGTTGGTTAAATACATGTAGTGAAGTAAAAAGTACGATATCGTCCTCTAAAATGTAGAGTAGAAGTATAAATACCTTCCAGCGCTGTATTTATCCTCTGAGATCAGGAGACTGACCGAAGTAAGAGGAAAGAAAAAAGAGGGCTGGAGACAGATATGATGTCGGGAGAAGGAATACAGAAAGGATAGAGGTGAAGATAGAGGGATGAAGAAAGGAAAGAGACGACAAGGAAACAAGAAAAATGGAGAAAAAGTCAAAAAGATAAAATCAAACTCAGGTGATGCAGGAAAAAAAGAGATAGAAAGGTGAGCGGGGAAGGAAAAGAGAAAGAGGGATGGAGATGTTGGAGAAATGATGAGGGAGGGATTGTAAAGAAAAAGAAAGAACGAGGGAGTGACGGCGAGAAGAGAGGCCTGAAGGAAAGGAAGGAGAGATTGTGGTGAACGACCGGAGAGGTGGAGGAAGGAAACACCGCCAAGGTGAGAGAGGGACGAGAGTAGGAGATAAGGATGGATGGAGAAGAGGAAGGAGGAATAAAGAGGACAGAAAAGGCAATGAAGAAGAGATGGAGGGATGAAAGAGATGGAGGGATAAAAGAGATGAAAATGATCGAGCTGCAAACTGTTGGGAAATATCACACACATACACTCTCCGGTATATTCCCCGGCGTCAGAGGAACATTGAGAGTGTGAGGAAATAACAAGGGACCGAGTCATTTAATCTGACTTCAGGGACAATGTGTGTGTGTGTGTGTGTGTGTGTGTGTGTGTCTTCCAGCGGATCACAGCTCGCCGACATGGCCGATAATCAAGTCTCCACACTTTCTACATGGAGAGAGAGAGAGAGAGAGAGAGAGAGAGAGAGAGATGGAGGTGGCAGAAGATAATGAAGCTCGGCCGTCTCCTGTGTTTGCAGCGCGGGTCAACAGGTGGAGCCCAACACTCTGACAGCAGCAGGTTACCCGGAGGTTACCTGGAGGTTACCAGCAGGTTACCTGGAGGTTACCTGGAGGTTACCTGGAGGTTACCAGGAGGTTACCTGGAGGTTACCCGGAGGTTACCTGGAGGTTACCTGGAGGTTACCAGCAGGTTACCTGGAGGTTACCTGGAGGTTACCAGCAGGTTACCTGGAGGTTACCTGGAGGTTACCAGCAGGTTACCAGCAGGTTACCCGGAGGTTACCTGGAGGTTACCTGGAGGTTACCTGGAGGTTACCAGCAGGTTACCTGGAGGTTACCCGGAGGTTACCTGGAGGTTACCTGAAGGTTACCTGGAGGTTACCCGGAGGTTACCCGGAGGCTACCTGGAGGTTACCTTGAGGTTACCAGCAGGTTACCCGGAGGCTACCTGGAGGTTACCAGCAGGTTACCTGGAGGTTACCTGGAGGCTACCAGCAGGTTACCTGGAGGTCCGCTGTGGGAACCAGGGGAGAGAAAAACACTGGACGCTGTGGAAACCCAACCAGAACCTCAGGGTGGAGCGTCCGGAACCAGGCAACAACCTCCGGATCTGAAAAGAGCCTTAAACCTGCATTCATCTAAAGATACCTTCTTGTGTTATCTCAAAACCCAAGATGGAGACTGTTGAAAAAAAAAGATGGTGACGGCTAAAAACCAAGATGGCGATGGTCAAGAAACCGAGATGGTGAAACTAAACTGCAGTGAAACTCAGTTTTCCTGGACGAGAGGCCAAAACGTCGTAAAACATCTGTTCTCTAAACCATCACGTGAAGACGTGGCGTTACGTTAACTCACCTGGTTAAATAAACGTTCTAACGGCGTTCTGCGTGTTTCCAGCTATCTTAAATACACTACTTCCTGTCTTTCCTCTCATGGCGAGTACCTTTATTTCCTCCCTCCGCGGACCCTTCGCGGTGCCTCTAAACCTTTCCTCGTCAGAGTGTGGCGGGTCTCAGCGGGTCTCTGGAAAACGCCGCTGTGTGACAGATAGACTGACAGATCCATCTATGTGAGAATGTAGAATAATACAACCTGTACGGACGGAGTCATCACACGCGCTCCGTAGGAAACGGGGACGGCGCGGCGGCAGGAATGTAGATAAGGAGGTTATGTGCGAGGACCAATTTATTTTTCTTGGCAGGGTGGGAGCACCTCTGAGACGCGTTTCACATGACGACCACATGACAGCAGAAGTCTCAATAATGAAATCCTCTCAAACTGTATTTATATCCGGAGACGCTCGGGTCTCTCGGAGGTGACACGAGGGACGATGTGTAGGCTGCGGGATAATCATCCATCAGGCCCGCTGCATTTACACCTCCCGTTTGCTGCTCGTTGCTCGGAGCGGAGCCGTAGGTGTCGGTGCATTAAACAAACACGTTATCGGACTTCCTTCGTGAATCTCTGGTTGGAAAGCAACAAACAGATCCTCCGCTGTGACACAACAGAGACTCCAGTGAGGCGAAGCAGCAAAGGATGATGGGAGAAGATCCTGCTGAGTGGAAGCAAACAGAGAGATCAATCAATAGACATGCTGATATGCTCATCAGGTCACCTTTAATTACCACCGTGTGCCTTTCGGTGATGTTTCCGGTGGTTATAGGCCTGGAGGTTCACACTCCGACCCGCGGTACGGAGCCAGGAACAAAGACTGGAGTGCAGCTATCTGGCGAGCGTTTAACGTTAGTCGGTCTTTGCGGTCTGAGCGCGTGATGAGAACCATCGTTTGCATAATGAGGCAGAAATGCATTAAAAAAAAGTAGAAAGAAATGTGAAAAGAATAGAATACATAAATAAATAAGTTTTAAATAAGAGGTGAAATGCAAAAGGGAAAATCATCCAGAAATAAACTAATAAATACAAAAATAATCCATTTAGAAATAAATATAGAATCAATGCAAAAATAGATAAATTAATTAAAATAAATACATAAATAAAAAGGAAAATTAAACAAAAGAGTAAATAAATAAGGTTGTCAAAGTTAACGCAATAATGCATTAACACAAATTTGTTTCAACGCTACTAATTACATTTGTAGGTGGTAGCGGCTCAGTTTTAAAGCTAGAGTGAAGATAATAATAATAATAATAATAATAACCATTAAAAATAAATACATTATATACATTTGAATAAATTAAAATAATACATTTAAATAAATAAATTATAATAAGTAAATTATAATAAATAAAATAAATAATAAATAAATAAACCCAATAATGCATTAACTCAAATTCGTTATAACACCACTCATTTCTTTACCATATTAACACAAACAATCTTTCAGAGGTTGTAGCGGCTCAGTTTTAAAGCTAGAGAGAAGATCCTGGTATCATATGAAACTATATACCTGATGAATCCATCGGTACCAACCAGGTCAGACCAGCTCGTCATGAAGGAGGTTAAATAACGTTACAAACTTACGCTATGTTTTGGAGAGGAAAATCTGTCATGTCCATTTTCAAAGGGGTCCCTTGACCTCTGACCTCCAGATCAGTGAATGTAAATGGGTTCTCTGGGTACCCACGAGTCTCCCCTTTACAGACATGCCCACTTTATGATCATCACATGCAGTTTGGGGCAAGTCATAGTCAAGTCAGCACACTGACACTCTGACAGCTGCTGTTGCCTGTTGGGCTGCAGTTTGACTTGTTCTGATTGGAGCATATTGTTTTATACTAAATGCAGAACCTGTGAGGGTTTCTGGATCAATATCTGTCATTGATTTGTGTTGTTAATTGATTTCCAATAATAAATATATACATACATTTTGCATAAAGCAGCATATTAGTCCACTCCCATGGTGATAAGAGGATTAAATACTTGACAGATTTCCCTTTAAGGTACATTTAGAACAGATAAAAAAACGTGTGATTAATTATTTTAATCGATTGACAGCCCTGGTAAATAAATAAAGGAATTAATACAAAGATAAATAAATAAAGAAGCAAATTTAAAAAAATATATTTTAATATTATTTTTGCTACATTTAATGACATATTGATTTATTGATTTATTTTAGATTCCTGTCCTCCATAGAGAACGTGTTGGCATATATGTATTGGGGCATTCTTAATAGTATAGTATGTACTGTAGACTGTCTACATGGTCGTATTGGACAGTCGCTTGTTGGTGCAACCGTTCATAAGAGACTCTGTGAGCTTCCCTCGCCGTCTGAAGGCCTCCGTCTGTTCTGACCACGTTATGTTTTTGTGTTTGAATCCTCCTCACACACACACTCACTCACACACACACACACACACTCTAACAGTGACACATCCAACCCCGTCGCCCTCCAGCAGCTCCACATAATTATCCCTCCGCACCAAAACTCTGCTTTTTCTTTTCTTGCAGGAAATTGCTGCGTATCGCTGGAAATCCATTGAACGCCTCAAACAAAGAGGAGAAAAAGCAACTGTGGCTGGATTCCTCCACACACACACACACACACACACACACACACACACACACACACACACACTGCCCATTGTCTTCTCCTCTATTATCAAAGCCAGCAGAGTGTGTTTTCTTTCCCCGGTGTGTGTGTGTGTGTGTGTTTTTGTGGTGGCGGTGGAGCCGACACCCAGTGGGAGAGCCCGCCTGCCGGCAGGGGGACAGATGGGTGTAATTTTGTTATTTTTACCTCCTCCAGGAGCTGGCTGCCAGCTCGGGGAAATTAGCATCACACCTGTGTGTAATTGGCTAAATTAGCTTGTCGAGCGGCAGAGCTGAGACAGAGGTGGTCGGCGAGGTGTGTGTGTGTGTGTGTGTGTGTGTGTGGCAGGTAAAATCAGAGAGGAGTTGTTTAGTGTGTCGGAGAGGAAGAAGAAGAAGAAGAAGAAGAGGAGGCTGTCTGGGGAGCGAGATGTCACACCTGGAATGGAAAATATCACTCTGCACAAACACACACACACACACACACAGTCTGACACACAGTCACACAACAGAAAGACACGTTAAAGGACAAACTGCAGGAAAAAGACACAAAACAAACAGCACACACAGAGAGACAAACAACAACAGAGGACGACGTAAACACACAAACAGAGCAGAGAGGAGCAGGAAGCTGGATACATACGTCTAAACACACACACACACTGCAGCGCCGTCCTGCACGTCTACGTGATTCATCTCATTGTGGTTTAGAGATAGAGATCTGTGTGTAAATATCTGATCTGAATCAGGAAGGTCTCATGTTAATGCAGCTGTCAATGGACAGGGAGACCGGGGCCCTGTCCTGGAGCCAGACCTGGAGCCTGACCTGGGAGGAGAGGAGCTCTGGCGGCATCTAGGCGTGCTGATGCCCGGCATCGCAGACTGGCTCTGGGTACGTGGATAGTCGCCTCTAACCAAACTCCTGGAGAGGAGCCGGACTCTGGAAGGGGGTGATCGGGAGGAACGGCCCGTTTGATCTGAACCTGAGTTGTTGTTGGACTTCTGCGCTCGTCATGGATTGTCCATCACAAACACCATGTTGGAGCACGAGGCCGTTCATAAGTGTACCAGAACGTTTATTATTATTATAAGGAAGCTAATAGTCAAAGGCCTTTTGTCTGGTTATTTTAACATAAGGATCCCAGGTAGCCAAAACGGTTCGGCTCAACAAAGACCTAAATCTGGTGTGCCAGATCGTGTGTTTCAGGACCAAAACCAGACCTGTAAGCATGGGAATCGGCCTCAATACCAAGTTGGTTAGATTCTGTCCCAAACAGCAGGTCCTCTGAGCGCTCAGCCACAATCAGCCCAACATAGCAACGCTATGCATTTATTTATTTTTTTATTTATCCATTTAGTATTTATTTATTTATTATTTGATTTGTATTTGATTTGTATTAATTAATTAAGTAATTAATCAATTACTTAATTAATTAATTTTTATTTTATTTTAATTTTTTAATTTTGTATTGATTGATTTATCTATTTAGTATTTATTTATTTAGTTTTGTATTGATTGATTTATCTATTTAGTATTTATTTATTATTATTTGAATTGTATTTGATATGTATTAATTTATTAATTTATTCAATTATTAATTTATTCAATTATTTAATTATTTATTTAGTTAGTTTTATATTTATTAATTAATTAATTAATTTATTTATTAATTGATTTAAAGGAACACAGTTTCTAACACAATAGAGACTGTCTGTCTTCTGTTAGTGTACAGATGTAGAGGGACGATACTGAGGAAATCTTTAGCACATATGGTTTGATCTATATATTGATCCCGTATCGGTCTGATCACATTTCAGGTTGGGATGTTTCTTTAAACACACTCAGGTCCAGATAAACCCAGTATGAAACCAGTTCAGACCAGTGAAGTGATGAGTGGAGCCGTGAGTTTAACCTGCTGTTATTCATTCTGTATCGATGAAGCTCAAAGAATAACCTCAATCTGAATCAAACCAATTAAACAGGTGAATAAAAATCACAGTGTGGCAACAGTTTAGCACAATAGATGAATGAACAGCCCCAAATTTAATTTACTAATAAGCGATAACAAACAGGAACGTTTTAAACCTCGATTTAAAATAACTGAGAGGGAGACACCTGACACGTAGACTGGTAAAAAGAAATAACAGGAAACATTTTAAATGTTTGCTTGCTGGTTGATAAACAGCAGAATAAACTGATTAAATATTAATATCTTATTTTTGTCCATTTTTCTGTTATGCTTTTTTTTTTTTTTTTACATAATTTTGCTTTGTGCACATTTAAAGACCTTTTAAATCCTCCCCGATGGTGAAAATGTTTCATGAAGCCATGAATGAAATACTTGAAGAAGGAAGTGTATTTGATTAACGTCTGTGATGCCGATGGGAATTTACCGTTTCACATTGAATCATTTGTTTTTCATTCCCTCTCTGGTTTCTTGGACTACGAGGCCTTCAGGTGGATGTTTATCTGCCCTCTGACCTTTGAGAGGAAGAAGCCAGCTGCACATCTCTGATCTGTTGGCGCCACCTAGTGGTGGTCTGTTGTAACAGCAGCAGTTTGCAGAATCACACGTCGGGTCCTTTAAAGTGCTGCAGGACGTTTAAACAGTCCAACTTTTCATTCAGCATCCCTGTTGAATAGAAGATTAACTGAAAATGTTGTTATTTTTATCATCAATCAGCCAGTGGCGAGTTGTTTTCATTAGTTTAGTTAATTTATTCAATGTAAGGAAAAATATAATATATTTTTTTATATATACACACACACATTTTGTCAAATTTAAATGAAAGTAAAAAATAAATACAAAAATATAATAAATAAAAAAATATATGGGTATAAAAAATACCCAAATTGATTATTTGTTAAAATCATGTTTGTCTTTTGGGCAAATATCAAATTCTCAAAGCCAGAATTTATTGATTATTTGAGTACAACTGCAGACTTTCTATAATTTTATTGAATCTCAAAAATATAAAAACCTTGAGGACATACCTCAAGAAATATTGTGGTTATGATTGGAAGATAATTTGTATTGTATTTAATTTTACTTTGCTTTGTTTCGTGTTTTATTTTTCTTTATTTTCTTTTATTCTATATTATTTTTTATTTTTTTAATGTTTCTGTTCTGTTTTATTTTATTATGTTTTCTTTTATTTTTTACTTTACTTTGTTTTATATTTTTATTTAAGAGAGAGAATTAGAGAATTTAATTTTATTCAGTTTTTTCGTTCTGTTCTATTTTGTTTTATTTCATTTTATTTTTGTTTATTTTATTTTATTCTATCGTCTATTCTTTTTCAATTAGTTTTATTTAATTTGAATTTATTTTATTTGGTTTTATTTTTTTCCATCTTCTGTTCTGTTTCATTTAGTTTTATTTTACATTATTTTATTATTTTATAATTAATATAAATGTCGGATGGTTCACCCTCCACGCGGTAGATGGCGGGAGTGTTTCCTCTCCATGTTTGTTCGCTTCCGTTTAACCAAACTAAAGAAGAAGCAGAAGCGGAACCGGAAGCGGAAACAGTCGTTCTCCGGTTGTTGCTAACGTTGCTAGCTCGTTAGCAGCTGATTTTGTGTAACTTGAACTTTATTAAAAGTTAAAATGAACAAACTGAATAAACCTCAAGAGTTTGACTCGTATGAGCTCGAGGAGCCGAGCGACGAGGAGAGAGCGGAGGACAGGTAGGAGGATGATATATAGAAACAGGTTTTAGATTTAAAAGCGCTGTTAGCGTTAGCTCCATGAGGCTAACGAGCTAACATGCTAACATGTAAACAAACTGGAACATGCTGGAGACTGTTTCTCTCTACAGGCGGTTTTATTAATATAATAATGAATTATATAATACTATAAAATAAATAAAAGGCAGAGCAGTTTGCTGTTTTAATTCTACCGCTCATGATGTCTTTGTTAGAAACAAGTTTATTTTTAGTAATGTTCTTTATAAACACTATATTAATACAACACATTCAGATAATTAATATAACCACAACCAAACCACTACATGATGTGTAGACCTTCATATAACTAGTGTGAGGAAGTATTATATATATATATATATATATATATATATATGTATATATATGTGTGTATATATATATGTATATATATACATATATACATATATATACATATATACATATATATATATATACACATATATATTAATAAATACCACATTTAAAAACACTGTTGCAAGTAAAAGTCTTTCATTAAAGTTTGTAGTATGATTAGGAAAATGTACTTTAAAGTATGAAAAGTGTAAAATGTACTCAATGCAGAAAAATAAAAACTGAAATAAACAAAACTCAAGCTTATTTATTATATAATATCATTTTAAAAATAGCAGGAATATGGAAGCATGAAATGTTTTTACATGAAAAATGACCTCAACTATTAAAATAATTGCCAATTAATTTTCTGTCAATTGACTATTATTACTATTACTAAATATTTTTTGGGCATTTTCACCTTTTATTGGACGGTTTAGCAGTGAGGAGACAGATAGACAGGAAACGGGAGAGAGAAAGGAGGGTATGACATGCAACAAATGTCCCAAGCTGGAATCGACAAAGTGAAACTCGACAAAAGGTGAACTTCTCTCTCTCGCTGTGTTTCAGTTCGGAGGACGAGCTGGAGGTGCTGCTGAACGGGACTCCGGAGCAGAAGAAGAAGCTGATCAGAGAGTACCTGACAGGGGAGAGCGAGTCGTCCAGCGGGGATGAGTTTGAGAAGGAGATGGAGGCTGAGCTCAGCTCCACCATCAAGACCATGGAGGGAACCTGGGCACCACCATCAGCAGCAGGTTATGCCGACCTGCCATGAAATTATATTTGTCACTTAAATGTAAAGCGGATATTGTGTCCGTCTGTTGTGGTTCATCATAGTCGGTGTCTCACCCTGTGAGACAGACAGGATCTTGTTGTGAAAGCATTCCTGATGTTTGTGTGTTTATACTCCAGCAGAAACATCAGGAGCAGGAGGAGAAGGAGGAGGAGGAGGTGGTAGTGGTGGCGGTCCTGGCGGTCCTGGACTTCCTAACACAGAGATGTACGATGAGGTCTACTTTGATTCTGATTCAGAGGGGGAGGACACGCCAAGTAAGCATGAATGTTCCCCAACATTAGTTCCCCTAAATATGTCACCACCATGAATGATTAAGTTGTCCCACATTTAAATAAAGTTTATCTGTTAAACCTCTCCGTTTCCTCTGCAGGCAGCTCCGCTGGCCGGAAGCGGAGACAGCGGGTCATACTGACCAATGACGAGCTGCTGTACGACCCCGACGAGGACGACAGGGACCAGGCCTGGGTGGACGCCAGGAGGAGACGGTAAGACACTCGGCAGGAGTCACTCTGATATTGTTTATCCAGATGAGACTTTTTTACCTTGTAGTCATTCGGCCTCGTGTCTTCCTGTGCAGGTATGACTGCAGGAAGCGACCGGCTGCAGGGTCGCGGTCGCAGAATCGTCAGGCTCCGGGTTTACCGAGCAGCGACGCCATCCTCAACTGTCCTGCCTGCATGACGACGCTCTGCCTGGACTGTCAGAGGTGAGACAATAAGAGTCCGGGTTAGTTTGTACCACACTGAGGCATGACATCACAGAACATGCTGCTTCCCAACATGAGCTGCTGCTCGATGGACAATCGCTCCAACAAAGTGAGGGATGTTCTAATAAATGAAAGAAAAATCATTAGTTGCAGCCCCGTTTTAATTGACATTGATTCTCCAGCTGCAGTCATGTAAAACCTAACCTGCTAACTGGCACTTCTCAGCTGACATCATCGGCTTTATTTACTGGTGAAATATTGAGTTTTTTGTTTCCACTCAGGCATGAAAAGTACCGGACGCAGTACCGAGCCATGTTCGTCATGAACTGCGTTGTGAAGAAAGATGAGGTGTTGCGCTACAAAACCCAGCAGGAGATGAAACAGAGGAAGAGGAAGAGGAGGAGGGGACAGAAGACGGAGACGCCGATGGAGGAAACTCCCAACCCGACACCGGCGGGGATGGACGCCGATGAGGTTTACCACCCGGTTCAGTGCACCGAGTGCTCCACTGAGGTGGCCGTGTTCGATAAAGACGAGGTCTACCACTTCTTCAACATCCTGGCCAGCCACTGCTGAGACGGACAAGCAGCAAGACGGTGTTTTTTATATCACATGAGTTTATTTTTATTACAAGAAGAAGAAGAAGAGCTGACTGCTTCTTTCTGTTCTTCTGTCTGAGAGGGAGGAATCCCGCCGTGGTCGCTCTGAGTGCATCGACCCATCAGCCAGTTGAGAACATTGTTGGTCATTTCAGTTGATTAATGAGGAGAAAAACAATCTGGATATCAGTGGAATATCAGCAGCACGTCATCTATCTGTGGCATTTTTAATATCTCTTCAATGTCTCACAAAAACTGGAATTTGACAGCGAAGATCATCTTGTTGCAGCTCTGATGGTCACTACTGGACTGAATACACTAGAGCACGAATTTTGAGGCATTTGTTTTTTTTTTAAGAATTGTGAACAAGATGTACTGAGAGGGATATTTCACAGTTGCAAATAAACTTGTCAGTGCTTTCTGGTGAACAAACTATGTATTTTTATTATTTATCTGCCGACATATACAGTACTGTACTCGTGCCAATACCGTTACAGCTGCTAGAGGGACAATATTTGGTATAGCTCTAATATACTTACTTCTTTATGTTTCAAAAAGACAAAATATAGTTTCAATTTTAAAGAAGGACCGGTAATGTGCTAACAGCTGCTCATTGTAGTTTTTGTCAAACACACAGGAGGAAATACTGTAGTGCATTAGTTGAGGACTATTTTCAGTGGTGGATTAATCCACATGTGGTGCTCTAGTGAGTATTAGTGGTCAAAATAAACTACAGTGTGTGTTCATGGGAATGAACACACACTGTGTCACCATCATTCATGTGTTTTAATAGTTTTTGGACAACAATAGAGTTCTTTAAGATGTATATTATCAGTCAATACTTGTAGGATCAACTAATTGTCGGGTTTCTTCATGGGACATTTAAAGTAGCAATGTATGAAAATCGTAAACAAGACAAGAAATAGAAATAGAAATATGACAAAGTAATTCAGATGTATGAAAAGTGGTAGGATGGAAAGCAAAAATTGGGGGAACACATTGACAAATTATATAAAACTAGTTTCATAAAAATAATACATGTTGGACACATATAATGATGTTTTTTTTCCTATACTTTATTTAGAAAGTTCAGTAGTTACGTAAACATGTTCAGATTTTTCATTACAAAAAATTCAATGTTCCACAGTATAAAAATAATATATACATAATATATAAAACATATATTTATATATATATATATATAAATTATACAACAAAATCTAAGGAAAGGAAAAGATGAATTAAAAACAAAACAAAAAACAATCAGGGTCTGTTAAACATTTGGAATAAATTTGAAATATCTAAATTATCAAATTTTTTGCCAATTTGTCAAATATGCTTTAAAATTTGTATCTTTAAAAGTATAAAAGTAGGGTATTCTTTTATTAATTTTGTTGATGTGATGTTTTGCTAAGATATTAATCAAATTAAAAAAAATTTAAAAAATCACATATAATTATGTGTTTTATTTTTATGTTTTCACACTTAATGTGCACCTTATTTTGAAATCAGGATGTAGGAACTCCCTTGTCTGCGTCAGAGCCGTGCCAAGCTGTGATTGGCTGAATACGAGCACCTTATTCATGACGTCAAACGCAACCAGGAAGTCCCCGACTAGGACTCACGTAACAAACAGAGGAAACAACAACAGTTAGTGGTTATTAAAGTTATTAAAGTTATAATAATGGCTCTGGGTGACTGTTGGAAGCAGTTATCCTGGTTCTACTACCAGTACCTGCTGGTGACGGCGCTCTACATGCTGGAGCCGTGGGAGAGGACCGTGTTCAGTATCCTTCACCGAGTGAAACCAGCGAGCTAATGTTGCTAACTGAGCTAACCAGGACTCTAACTAACTCTAACTTTAACAATGGATTAACTTAGTTAAGTTGTGTTGTGAATATCAGCTATATATATATAATAATGTATAGGGGTTTATGGTGAATTCGGCATATATTTAATGTACCAGTTTGTTTATGTTTTAAATTTAAATCAATCAAGTGTTTGCCAGCTGCTAACACATTATACTCTAAAAATTAATACTATTTTTATTTTTTAATAATGCCAAATTAATGGACTACCTCTGTAGTTTTAGGAAAAGCCTCACATTTTGTTCCATAACGTACGTGCATTTATTTATAAGTGAAGGATCGTTAAATACAGAGAATTTTAAAGGGAGCCTGGTGTGATTGACTCTGAACTCTGAACTTCTCTCTCTGTTCTAATGGATAAACCTGTTGAAGTTGTGTTGTGAATATCAGGTAAGGCTTTTTACAAATGTATAGGAGTTTATGGTAAATTCGGCATATATTTAATGTACCAGTCTGTTTACGTTTTAAATTTAAATCAATCAAGTGTTTGAAGACACATTGTACTCTTAACAATTCAATTAATACTATTTATATTTTTTAATAATGCCGAATTAATGGACTACCCCTGTAGTATTAGGAAAAGTCTCACATTTTGTTCCATAACGTACGTGCATTTATTTATAAGTGAAAGATCGTTAAATACAGAGCATTTTAAACGGAGTCTTGTGTGATTGACTCTGAACTTCTCGCTAGTTAAGTGTTTTTCGGAAAAGAACAAAACTCTTATTGTAGTTAAGAATTCTTTAATGTTTGAGTGCCGATTTAAAGACTTTGCACGAATAGATCAGAGAGGCTCTCACACTTTGTTGTTCTACTCTCATACCTTTTGTTTATAAGTAAAAACGCGTTAAATAGCTAGAATTTTCAATGGAGTTCTGCATGTGGTTGACTTCATAGAAGAGGATGTGATGGGCCAGCCGCAGGGAACTTCCTATCAAACCGTCAGGTGACTCACACGTGCTGCTCAACACAAGTTACAGCATATGTTTCTATTTCAATTCAGATAACAGAAGGTCAATTAAACAGTAAAACTTTAACCTGGAAAGTGGGGTTGATTTCCTGTGAAGGATCTTTGGTTAATAATTAAAGTGTATCATGTTGATGGTGTTTATGGCTGCACTTTGATCTGTGTTGCAGCAGCAGCACATTATGTAGTACAGCAGGTATCGTCTTCCTACAGTTGGTGTCACCCTCATCTCGTTTTACCTGAGGCTCAGGTGTGTTTGTTATTCTTCTGCTGCTCGTCATCAGCCTGAGTGCTGAAACCCATCAAATGTTAATTCACCCAGATGCTCAGGGATCAGGCTGCTGTAATCAGTAATAGCTTGTATAAACATACCAAATACTTGTTGATTACAGCTTAAAAAATGGTCGGATAAACTTGATTTCCATTTGGTTTATTTTGCTGATAATCAGGCTGCAAAGTCTTGACAAAACTTTGAGCACTCCTTACTTGAGATGG
>CAKAOI010034854.1:0-14434 GCA_916701655.1 Sebastiscus albofasciatus | reverse complement strand
ATAAAGAAATAAACTCCATTTAACACTGTTAAATGTACTGTACTGTGACTCTGGCCTACTTTTAAATTATTATATATATATAATATATTATTATTATTATATATAAATCATTATTGTTAATAATAATAATAATAATAATCATAATAATATTAATAAAAATAATAAATTAATAATAATAAAGAAATAAACTGTATTAAATAAAATGTATTATTATTAATTACACACTACCAAACCAGGGTTATATCAGTGTGACAATTTAATCAACATTATAAGTTTTCAAGAGTTTTGATTTGATTCCCCCTCTCAGTTTCAAAGAGATAAATAAGAAATAAGCTGGTATCTTAGGTGTTTATACTGTAGATAAGATAAGATAAGATAAGATAAGATAAGATAAGATATTCCTTTATTAGTCCCGCAGTGGGGACATTTGCAGTGAACAGCAGCAAAGGGGATAGTGCAAAAAACAAGATGCATCAGCTAACACAGTAAAAAAGAGCTAAACAAAGTATAACAAAATATGAACCATTTAAATAGAAGGAAGTATAAAATTAGGAGCAGTATATACAGTATTGACAATAAACAGACTATTAACAAAATTGCACAAGTGGAAAATGATATTGCACAGTGAGAATGAATGAAATTCCACCTGAAAATATCAGGTTATTTTATGGTATGGGTATTCCCACATGTCTTTATTACTAATAACTGATTTATCCCCAACAGAAACACATATTAAGATCCATAACAGGAGTGCTATATGCAACATGTACGTAGAGTAGGCCTACGGTATATGAAAGTGATTCACATCTGCATATTTTCACTGCCCCAGTTGAAATGTTGTTTGTACAGACAGGTGTCAGATGTGCCTTTATTCACCTAGTCCTATATTACTGTTGATACTGTATAATGAGAACTGTGATAATAACATTTACGGGCATATTGAGCCATTCACTATTAATATGGACAGTAAACTTTAATTTATTTTCATAGAAAATAAATCATGTAGTACTGTCAGGGATTTTCAATGGAAACGTCAACCAAACACAACTTTTGGTGTATTGTATGTAACTTTCGTCACTATAACACATAGACAGTCTATGCTACAACTATTACAAGCCTTTACTTTTGTTACTTTGTGTAGGAGCTTGAAGAAACCACAGAAGTTGCTTCTCAGTGTGATCAACTTAGAACATGTGATAGTCCGTCTTCCTATTCTGAAGAATCAGGACTAACTTCAACAGGTGAGAAACTTGACATTTTTATGAGTTCATAAAAACAGAGTGGGTATTCACTATGGGGCCATTGCTGTTGCAGAACTATTTGCAAATGTATGTAGACAGTTGTGTAACTTTATCGCAATCTGTGTGTGCTTAATCAGATTTGTAAATGTGTAAAATAATCTCTAAATGCGTACTGAGATTTGTGAATGTGTACAGGAATCTGCAAATGTGTATTCAGAATCTGTGTTTGCGTCATCAGATTTGTAAATATGTAAAAAAAAAATAAAAGTATATTGAGATTTGTAAATGCGTAAACAAATCTGTAAATGCGTACTTACACAGATCATCAGTAACAACTCAGGCCGGCCTCTCAATTGGCTGTCTTTTTACACGTGACTTTTTAGAGATTTACAAATTTGTCTATGCATTTACGGTATTATATTATATAGTATATAGTTACATTTTTTTTTGTTTTACGCATTTACAAATTTGTCATAAATTTACAAATCTCAATACACTTGCAAATCTGAATACAGATTTGGATTTTTTTTTTACACATTTACAAATCTGATTACCAACACACAGATTTTGAATACACATTTGCAGATTCCTGTACACATTCACAAATCTCAGGACGCATTTACAGATTCTTTACACATTTACAAATCTGATTAAGCACACACGGATTGACATACAGTTACACAACTCTCCACACACATTTGCAAATAGTTCTGCTACAATAATGGCCCCATAATTTACTCAAATGTATTCTTTTCATGTGAATAATGAATGTTAAATTGAATTTGCAGCTGCCCCAGAAAGCCCAGCGCCAAGTGACGCTTCAGATGCTTTCGTGTCTGATTATGGTCAGGTGCTGCAAACAATTGTGAACATTGATCTGATCAGGAAAAAGTAAGTTAATATTTCTTAACAGTTGTACCAGGTTAGCTGTCTAAAGCTGCATCTCACTGTTTTTTTGTTTAACACATTTTCAGAGCGGCACCTCTACAGGTGAATGGGAAGCACGTTGTGAATGAAAAACGCCTCCAACAGCTGTTCAGTCACAAGTGCCGGTCATGTGGCTCTAAAGTAAAGATGAAGAAGGTCACATGTGGGTTGCTCATCATCGCGAACCAACAGTGCCTTCAGTGTGAGTACAGAAACCAGAGGAAAAGTCAAGTCAACGCCAGTGTCCCAACAGCTGAAGATCAACACCTGACAGAAATAGTAGAAGTGAGAGTAACTCCAGAGACCAAACAGGTAGGACTTTAATAGTCAGACATACTACAACATATCCAGACACGATGCTATCTTAAAGGAGCAATATGTAGTACTGACAGCTAGTGTTCACTGGCTGTGTGTCTCATATACTGGCTGCCTTGATAACCCAGCTGCACACGGACCACAGAGAGATGTGCCGAGGCTTTTCAGGTCGGGTAGGATCTATTGTTCACGTTATCTCTGTTGATCCAGCTTGTTTGCTTGCTTCCATGGCTGCAGAAGGCTGTGTTTAGTGTGCCAGTTTGTTTCATATGTGGAAACGCGGTATTGAAATGGGCAACGGACGGGATCACACCGGCCAAAACAAAAACAGAAGTTGAAAATTTCAAAGGAGAACATACTGGTTGTAGCATTGTTGTCGGAGAAGCCAGTATTGCAACTCAGCATGTTTCCTTAATCTCTGATGACATATCTTGATCATTTTATGATTTATCACAGTAAATATATGACATATTGGTCCTTTAAGAGTTAACTCTCCTTTTTAATAGAACTGTGCATCCAAGACAGTTTTTAAACTGAAACCATACACAATACACACTGTCAAATATGTTGACAATTTCATGATTATATATTTTGAATTTCTTTTTTATTGTTTTGCAATTTTGTGCTGTTTATTTTTTTTTGTTCGGGCTCTTGTAACATGAATAGGTAGAGCTGAAATGATCAGTCGATTAATCGATTAGTCGAATGTCAAAAAAATAGTCTAAAGCAACTATTTTGATAATCCGACAGTATAATTGTTAAAAGTCATTATCAAGCAGTGAAAGAATGCTACAATTTACTGGAGGAGTGAATGTCTCCATTGCATGTGAACCTTATGGGATGGTAATGATTGTTCCTGGTATTAGTCAAACCCTCGGGGTTACCAGGGAAATGGAGTTATGGCTTGTGAGATCAAAGATTTTGATTGCAAAACGCATGAAAATATAAATTAATGTTTTTAATTTTTTTCTTTGGCAAGTGATCATGGTATAAACAGGATTATGTCTGTCCATAATCAGGAATTACTGGCCTCCCCGTTGTTCATTGATTCCTTATAATGGATACCACATCGGGCATTATTCCTCACGTAAACTGAATATCTTTGGGTTTTGGACTTTTTGTCAGAGAAAACAGCCTAGGACTCTGGGCAGTTGTGATAAGCATTTTATATTATTTATTTTACATTTCATTGACTAAATTATTAATTGATTAATCACCTCTTTGTTTGTTTGGCTGTAATATCCATCCTGTCCAGACTTTCACATTACTCATATCCATTCTTGTCATTCTATCTTTGACAGACGGTGTCAACAGATGACAACCGCAGCTCTATCACAGGCATGTCTGAGATGGTCGCTATTGAGGAGAGTGAGCCCAGCGATGAAACGGAGGAATCAAGTGATGAAGGTGACATGGATACAGAAGATGATGAATATGAGGAGGAAACCGACAATGAAGAGGAAGAAGATGGTGATTGTCCTCCGCTGCCCCTCAAATACAGCCGGCTCTGCACAGAGTGTGGAAAGTTTTTCAATAAACGGAGGCCTCACACATGTGAGCACAAAATTAAACCCTACTGTTGCAATATTTGTGGAAAAAGATGTGTTAGTGAGCACGCTCTGAATTCTCACAGCAGAATCCACAATGAAAACCACGAGTATCGATGCAAATTCTGTTACCTTAAATTCAAAACAAAGGTGGACAAAGTCACTCATGAGCAGATTCACGTAATTCAAGGGAAACCCTATAAATGTCCTGACTGTTCAGAGACATTTCCCACAAATAAGCTACGCAGAATCCACCTGGAGGATCACAGAGGCCCTCAACAATTAAAATGTCACATATGTGAGATTGAATTTACCCAAACCGGTCATCTCCAGAGACACTTAGCTGTGCACACAGGAGTGAGGCCGTTTAAGTGTTCAGTGTGCCAACGTGGCTTCAGCCAGCCAAGCCACCTGAAATCCCACATGCGTCTGCACACAGGGGAGAGGCCTTTTAAGTGTCAGCACTGTGAACAAAGCTTCAATCACAACGTGAGTTTGAAGAGTCACGTCCAGCGTTACCACTCACCGAGCTCTGGACGTGAACAGAAGAAGGATAAAATAAATAAAACTGTAAGTGACGCCGGTGATGCTCAGGAGAATGGGAACAAGAGAGGCCCAGCAGACTCTGGGCATGACAATGTAGAGAAAGAACATGATAAAGAAGGGGGGGTGCAAAAGGAGAGAAAAGTTATGCCAAAATATAAAAAGAGGAGCTCAGGTAGACCCAAAGGAAGGCCGAAAAGAAATGCAGCAGGCAACGTGGATCTGGAAGGTGAAATGCAAGGCCGGCATTCAAAAGCCAAAGTTAAGATGCTGAAAGAGTTAAAGAGAACACGCTGCAGTGATGAAGAAAGTGAGGACGAGGCGACCGAAAGCGACCTACCGGAAGAGACATGTCCTTTGAGTCCACAGAGGAGCACAAGCCGATCAAGAGGAAGGGCAAAAAATTCTGACAGTGACTCTGATTTTGACCCAGAAGAAAGAAAGAAAAAGAGGTACAGCAGCCAGAAAAGGGGTAAAAGCTCAGGGAAGCGAAGGGGAAGACCGAGAAAGAATTAAGTAGTTAAAGACACTTAAAAAGACATTGGAAAAACTAGAGTTATTAAGTTAAAAATACAGTTAGTGTCCTACAGAAATGGGCTGTTTTCCATTATATATTTGTATAATTAAAGGAACAGTGTGTAGGATTTGGCGACATCTAGTGGTGCGGTTGCAGATTGCAACAAACTGAGTATCCCTCAGCTCACACATCCCTTTCTAAGACTGTGGTAACGTGAACCGCCGAGTGCAAAACCGTGGTAACGCTGTTCGCCTCGATCAGAGGCCATCCTTACCATAATAACAGTACTTACCACGGTTTTGCAGTCTTCAGCTCACGTTACCGCAGTTTCACAAGCATGTTGGAGAACTACGGTGGCCTTCAGGTAACATAATAATGCGGAAGACTGTCACTAGAGCCAGTGTTTGGTTTGTCCGTTCTGGGCTACTGTACAAACATGGCAGACTCTGTGAAGTGGACCCACTTCCATTCTAAGCTAACGAAAACACAACAATTCTTAGTTTCAGGTGATCAGTGATCAGTAATGTAACTAAGTACATTTACTTTTACAAGTATTGTACTTACTGTACTTGTACTTTCTGCTTCTTTATAGTTGTACTCCACAACATCTCATAGGGAAATATTGTATTTTTTACTGCATTACATTTATCTGACAGTTTTAGATTTAAAATTTAACATTAAGATTTAACCAGCTGCAATATTAATATGATGTATACAGTAATTTAGCAATAATTATAATCCAATAATATAATATATATTACCATGACATGGGCCATTCTGCATTATGAGTAATTTTATTTTTTGTACTTTAAGTTTATTTTGATGCTGATACTTTTGTACTCTAACTCAAGTAAGCTTGTAACAGAGTATTTTCACACTGTGGTTTTACTACTTTTACTTAAGTAAAGGTTCTGAGTACTTCTTCTAAAACTGCTGGTGATTATACACTAATGAAAACATAGTTATGAATATTATACTCCATTTCTGCTAATAGATCCTCCGAAATGTTACACACTGGTCCTTTAATTATTATGAGAAGCTGAACATGCACATTTAGGCTGGGGTTGTTTCACAATTCATGAAGACATAATGCCACTTTGATTTCAATACACTTTTAGTGCCTGTTTCCCTTTGTGTTGTAAATGTGCAATAATTCCGTAATACTGTTATATACTGTATATGAAGACAATACAGGGTTTCAATTGGAAAGAAAAGGTCTCCACTGTAGGTCTTCACATTATACAGCACTTGTGGTAGACAATTATAATTCTACACAACGGATTGCTTGAAATTGAAGTAACTAAATACAAGTCAGCCACCATTACTTTGATTACATTTACATCTGTGCTTTTCTTACTGTGACATGACAGGCAATGCAGATGTATATCCAATATATATCTGTCTCCACCCCATAATGGGAGTGAAAGGAATTTGATTCATTTGTTTCGCCCGAAATGCCATGTCTCAAAACAAAGATAAATAAAACCAAAATTCTCTGCAGGTTAAACACCACTGGGGCCAAGTGTTGAAATGTTTTTTTTAAATATTTGCCACTAGTTTTTTTTCCAGAATTTATTTTGAAAGTTCAATACAGTAGTTACATAAACATGTTCAGATGTTCAGAAATTCAGCAAATATATTTCACAGTATAAAAATAAATAAATTACACAGCAAATAAAATGTAAGGAAAGGAATAGATGAAAAAAAAACAAGAAAAAAAACAATTGGGGTCTGTTAGTAGATAGTTTTTGCCAATTTCGAATTTTTGAGTTGAATTTTGAATCGTAAGCCACATAATTTTATGGATATAATATTTTGCTAAGATATTAATCAAATTCAATTTATGAGGTCACAAAAATACTAGATTTAGACCATTACACGGTTTTAAATGTAAACATTCTAAACATGTCCCAGTTTATTCCTGGTTGCAGTCAAGGCCTATGGAAAGGAGGCTGGGTCACGCGTCATCAATGCGTCATATCTTTGGGGGTATAACACATGCGCAGTAAAATCGCAACGCACGGCCGCAGCTTCAGTTACACTGCGCATACCCCATACCCCAAGACCCATATCGGCCCGTGACCCAGCCTCCTTTCCATAGGCCTTGGTTGCAGTGTATGTTAATGACATCAGCTGACAGGAAGTAAACATGGACCCAAACTGTTGCCAGGCAATGTAATTCTGTTGCAATTCTGTTAAAATGCACTAAAACGGAGCATTTCAGACAGAGGGTAAATACAGGTATATTCAAGCAGACAGTATGAAGAAAATAAAGTTTTTTTTTAACATTACAGCATGTAAGCATGTTCTAGTAGAAACAAAATACAAGTATGAACCTGAAAATTTGCATGATATGGAACCTTTAAATAGAATTATAAATTAAATAAAATGTGCCAATAGTTTATTATTAAACCATCGTAAGACTATTTGTTGTGTATTAAAGGCTGAATGAGTATGATTTCCCTAAAAAAAAAACTATTTCTAGACTCATACAAAAACAATCCCTCTCAATCATCACTTGCCCCATTAGTAATGTGTGTGTCTGTCTGTCCTCTGCCTGTATAAACTCTCTTCATTATGCTGTGTTCAGGGACGTTTCTGGGCGTCTGCCTTTTGTGCACTTTTTTCAATAAAGTTGGGGTGGTGTGAAAAACAACATCCACACGGGGGGAGCTACTAAAAATGGCGCACAGGGCGCCGAGAGGGAGTAAACGCACATATAGCGAGGCGAAACGTAACGCGGACAAAGCTCGTTCCCAAACGAGAGTGAATCTGGGGTTGGCTTTCACCCGCTGGCGAGCACTGAAGATGAAGATGGGGATGAAGAGCGACGAGGAGTTGGCCTGTTGTCTGCTGGACAGGTATGTTAGCTTGTCTGCGGGCGGAGTTAGGGCTACTTGAAGAGAGGGGCTTGTACACAATGCTTTTACAGTTACTATGTTTTTGTCACCTGACACGTTTTGAGGTTTTCTCAGTTCCAAGTTACAAAGTACAGCATTTTTATGTAAACAATCACCTTAAAAAGATAATTTAGCTAATATTGGACCTAAATCCGGGATACGCCTTATAACAAACCATGCCATCCCGGCTATATAACCCCGCCCACTCCGTTACCACCACAGTAGTGATGGGAATTCCGGCTCTTTTTAGTGAGCCAGATCATTTGGCTCAGCTCACCAAGAAGTGCCGGCTCTTTCGGCTCCCAAACGGTTCTTCATTTTATCACTTCTGCCTTTTTATAATTCAGCCAAATTTAGTGCTATTTTGAGCTATGATTAGTATGTGTGCACATATATCACTTAAATTATTCAATATAATTATACTAAACCTTATAATTTCCAGAATACCGTCATTTTACATGCTGCTTCGTTTCCGTCTGTCACTCATCTTGTCTGCTATTCGCGCACCGCACTCCTCTTTCTCTTTCTCTCCTCCTCTCCCTCTCCTGCTCTGAACCTGTAGACCGTCAGCGCGCCACGCATCTCCGCCCCTCCCTGTTTGATGGTATGATCCTTGTCTGTCATCACCTGATTGGTCGCACGGACATCTTTAACACAACATTCAGTCACAGTCAGTGCATGGAGTGCCCGTGGCGCGGAGAAGATCGTCCTATCATTCTGCCTTGAATTAATTAAAGAAAGAAGAAAAAAAAAAACATCTCTCAGACGGGAGCCGGCTCTTATCGTTCACTTAAAGGGACTGTTTGTAACTTTTTACACGTATAAATCTACTGGGTCGGTTTCCCATGTGTGCGCTCGCATGTGCACGCTCGCGTGTTGCTACGCTGTTCAGACTCCCTGTGGACACGTACCATCAGACTCAAACACAAACTACACGGAAGCACCAAAACCTCAAAGTTATATCTAGTGAAGCCCGTCTTGCAAAACAGTGTTGGTGGCGGTCGTAGTACACGGGGGAGACCGTAGCTTTGGTCTCCGGGGCCAGAGTCTCTGCTGTACTCTGCTCCTTTGCCTGCTTGCCTTCAGTCACACAGCGCGCTCGTTCTCGCTCCACCTCACGTTCATGTGCGCTCACTACACACTGCAGAAGAGTTAGTTTAGCTCTGAGAATATCTAGTGAATGTACAGTGGACGTTTGTGCAGAAATAACTGCTGCAGCTCCTCCAGACCAACAGAGGTTTCCCGTGTCTATTGAAGCGGCTGGGCTCCGCAGCAAGAAACGTTATTGTCTCTGACCGGGTGCCGGTGTCTCCCCTGTCCCCTCCATCCGCAGTCGGGAGGCTGAAGCAGGAAAAGCCAACACTAGGATCAGCATTGATTCATGGAGAGACCTTCGTCTGGTCAGCTAACATTACTGCCAAGCAGGTGAAATATAGAGTGATATTGTGGTTTTAGCTGACGTGTGTCGCCTCACTGTTTTGAGCGATGCTCGTTCATGTCTATGTTCGAGCACAAGCGCGAACCCGACTATGACTTTTGTTGACTTAACGGCCACAGGTGTTGCTGTTAACAAGCATTTCTGATTCTTACAAACAGTCCTTTTAAAAGAGCCGGCTCAAAAAACCGGCTCGTTCTTGACCGACACATCACTACACCACTAGCCGTTAGCTTGTCACTGTAGTTACCGTTGGAAATCAGCTAACACAAAACAACCCATGTTACAGTTTACTTGTAGTAAACATTAAAACTGTCCGACCACTTTTATAAACTGGAGGGCAGACCTTAACTCCAGGATGTGCTCCGTGGTCGGATGTGGTTCTGGGCGTCGCAGTGCGCAACGCTTCAAGTTACCGGAGGACCCGGAGAGGAGACTGGAGTGGGTCCAGTTCCTCTTTGAAGTCAACGGACAGAGACTCAAAGAATCCTCCTGGACTGACATCACCGTCTGTAACGAACACTTCACCGAGGACTGCTTTGAACCCATGACCTGCTGGATCCAGCTGAAGCCCGATGCTGTCCCATCACTGTGTGTCAAGTTGGAGGAAGACGAACCTCTGGAGAGCCTCCAACATGTGGTGAGTGTCTGCTCTGACAGCTGTAACATCTGTAAAATCTGTCCTACCTCATCAACGCATCAACCACATCAGACATGTCACACAAAGTCCAGATGAATGGTTTATTTATTATGCAAAATAAGTGATCAATCATAAAGACAAGAGCTCCAATTAAAAGGAAATAAACTTTCCTTAATTGATGAAGTGTTTCTCAAATAAAGAAATGACACTTAAATAATTCACTACATGTTTTATGTCAGTCAGGCAGGCAAGCTCATTTAAATATTCAATAATTAAAGTGATAGTTTGGGTGTTTTTGAAGTGGGGTTGCATGATGTACTTATCCATAGTCAGTGTATTACTTATCATAGGCTTAATGAATTAATGCATTATCTTTATTTACATTGTGCTTTTAGAAGTTGAGTTGATTTAGTAGATTTGCATGATTTGTTATTTTAGAGTTGTTTTTGGCAAACATGTATTTCATAAATAATTAATTCAAAACCAATACAGGCCAGATAAAACATGGGATTAAATACATGTCCCCCCTTAAAGTACCATTGTTTATTTTCGTTGAATTAGAGTGCGTTTAAATTTCTAGTAAAGCAATGCATTAACCATGACTGTGGCATGTCTTGATCAAACTTACAGTGAAGGTGACAATACATAAATAAAATAATAATAAATAATTTTAATTACAAAAGTTGTGATCAGTCAGAGTAGGTGTGGTTTTTTGAATATTAATAGCTATTTACAGACTGTGTGGTCTAAAACACACTAGAAGCCTAATTCTCCTTTACAATAATTCACTACATGTTTCATGTCAGTCAGGCAGGCAAACTCATTTAAATATGCATTAATTAAAGTTATAGTTTGGGTGTTTTTGAAGTGGGGTTGTGTGATGTATTTATCCATAGTCAGTGTATTACTTACAGTAGATGGCGGTCGCCGTGCAACCAGCTTGGAGAAACAGTCAGGAGGTACCAACACCGGAGCAAAGCAATACAGTGCCGGGGATGGCAGAAAAACATATTTTAACCACCTAAAAGAAAGGCTCACCTAACAAAATGAAAGGAAATAAACTTTGCTCTCCTTAATTGATGAAGTGTTTCTCTAATAAAGAAATGACACCCTAATAAAGCATGATAATAGCAGAATGTCAGGATAAACAAGACATATTAAAAAGCTTTTATTATAGTTGCTAAATCATTAAAAAAAAGCCAACATGTTTCGACCACTGTAGGTTTTCGTCAGGGCATTTAGCAAACAGACAAAGCGGATGTGGCCTCACCTATATGGTATCTACAACACATGATCATAATACTACAAAAAATTACAAAATATCATGAAGAAATAACACAGAAACAATCATCAATGAAAAATACTCCTAGTTTTTTAACATAGGCTGTAAAACAAACATAGGAGCCTATACAGAGAGAAGAAAAGATATATACTTATTTACAGAAAGCATGTAAAGTCTATATCATCGTTAAAACCAGGATACTTTAATAGCCGAATGTCAATTTAATCATCATGTGCATAATTAAAGGAGTTTTGCGTGTTTGCTTTTCAGTATAACAGCCTAAATAAACAAGTGTGTAAGGTGTTTACACTACAGGTAATTCCATACTAATTTATTCCATATAATTAACATAATGTCGTCAGAGGCTCATACTTGAGACTCATTAAGAGTCATAACTATACTGTAACTATGCCGTTTGTGCACTCACATAAACAATCAACTTACTGTATGACACAATAATCATGGTGAACTTTACAAATCCTTCATTTTATACAGAATTACTGTCCACTTCCTGTTACACAACATGCAGCCTATATGAAGTAAATCACATCCACATTTTTAATATTCATAAATCGGTGTTCTGCTCCACATCTTGTGTGTGCTTGTGCAGCCTGATTTAAATGCTGCTTGTATTGACAGGTGCTCAAAGGAATACTTCGCCCTCAAAATGATCATTTGTACATCAGTTACTCACCCTGTGTTACCTTGAATTCTTGAAGAAAACTTTTTCTCTCATGTCTCCACGGTGAATGCAGAATCCTCAAAAAAAATTGGGAAAATTCTTGATAAACGAGTCTCGCGCTTGCACAGATGAGTAGTGCACCTGCGCAAGCATGAGACTTTTTGTGCAGAAGTGTTTTAAATAGTAAGGTTTTAGCGAAAATACATGTGTATTGTCCATATAGGCTTAATGAGTGAGCATAAGACTGAATAAATGAGACTTGGATTATACTGCATGAGTTGTGTGAGAGTTTGTAAACGGATATTTTGATATAGTTTTGCCGCATTAACTTCAATTCACCAAGAATTTTCTCTGTTTTTGGATTCTTCACTGTGGAGGCATGCGAGAAAAAAATTCTTCACAAATTGGAGGTAACATGGGGTGAGTAATTGATATATAAACAATCATTTTGGGGGTGAAGTATTTCTTTAATGGCACATTGACTCATCCCTACAGTGCTGTAAAGGTCACACAGTTTGATGAGCACTTCCACTCTACAGGGTAATGTAGCCTTTCACCATGCAGTTGTTAAGGATACACATTGTCCAGTCAGTGCACACACACAGCTTTCATTTATTTTAAGTCAAAACGGATGTATTCATGGTACTCTAAGGAGCTCTGAAACACAATTTTAGTGTAGTGGTGCAGCGCCTGTTCAACACATGTCCGTTCATAACGGGCTCAATGCTTGGCCTGTGGTGCTGCTGCTTGGAGCTTTCTTGAGGACCGCTCATACGACTTCACACTGGGGCTGTCAAAAATGCTGTTCGAATATTAGTTTGAAAAAAAAAAACATAGGTTCGAACTATTCAAATATCTATTTTTGCGTATTATTTCCATGACACCATGTACAAACTGGTCACGAGCGACGAAGCACTGCACACTGCGGCGTTTTGAGCTGAACTTTTGTCGGACGCCAGGTTTCTAATTAATCCTGTTGCTCGCTTTT
Organism: Sebastiscus albofasciatus; assembly: GCA_916701655.1. Taxonomy (NCBI): domain Eukaryota; kingdom Metazoa; phylum Chordata; class Actinopteri; order Perciformes; family Sebastidae; genus Sebastiscus; species Sebastiscus albofasciatus. The sequence continues at coordinate 1,417 of CAKAOI010034854.1, read as the reverse complement.
AAAGTACTGCAATGGAAAAGGAACGTCTGATTCGTGAAGTTATCTAAACAATACCTCCTCATTTCACTACAAAAACCTTTTTAAAATACTAATTTTCATGTTCAAATGTTTTTTTTTTACTATTTTAATATATATATACATATATTCAAATTTTGAACATTCGTTGAAGCCTTAATTTCTACACTGCGCTTCCTCGGGTCCTGAGCAATACACCTGTCATGACATAGGTCCATCACACACCCAAGTTGCAGCTACTCAGGGTTGGAAACACCGGTGAACACTTGGGGAAGTATTAATTTCCAAATAGGCATATACTGTAAGTTGAACTGCAGTCAATGAGCTGCGGCCTGAAAAGGCCCACTGCGGACGACATGCTTGACTCAGTCCGCAGAACCGTGAAGCCCCGCTCCCGCTGCTGCTCGCCTGTGCTTTGTATTCAAAGTTTATTAATTTGTTTATTAATTATGCGTCCAAATTGCACCAAATTCAACACTGCGCGTCCTTGGGTCCCCAGCAATACACTCGCTAAGTGTGAAGTAGATTGGATGAATGATTTTCGAGATATGCGAAGGACACTTACAGAGGTTCTGTGCTTTATTGTTAGATTGTGTGTAGCTTTTGTTTAACCACAAGCTTTTACTTTTGTAATTTCTGTAGGAGCCTGTGGAGACCACAGATGCTGCTCGACAGTGTGATGACCTTATCTGTCCAACTTCCTCTAAAAAATCAAGAAAAACTTTAACACGTAAGAAACTTTGCATATTGCACACACATGTGTATGTGTATACATATATACTATATAGATGAAGAGGGTATTTATTTGTTAAATTATTTCTTTATTTTTACATTTGTAGTTTCGCAAGCAAGTCCTATGTCAAGTGGTATCTCCATGTCAAATTCATCTGATGCTTCAAATGCTGTCCGTTCTGGATCTGACCAGATGCAACAAAATATCATGGATATTGATTTGAACACGGAAAAGTGAGTAGCATGTTCTCTTTTTTTTTAAATTTTCTTTACAGTTTACATTATAGGTTGGCTTTTTAAATCTTCATTTCAATTGATTTTCAGAGCTGCACTTCTACAGATGAAAGGAAAGCATGTTGTGAATGAAAGCTGCCTCTTCCAGTTATTTCGCCGCAAGTGCCCGTCATGTGGCTCTAAGCTTCAGATGGAGAAGGTCACCCATGGGGTGCTCATCATCCTGAACCAACAGTGCCTTCAGTGTGACTACAGAAACCAGTGGAAAAGCCAAATCAGTGCCAGTGTCCCAACAGCTGAAGATCAACGCCTGAAAGAAGAAGCAGTAGTAATCAAACAGGTAAGATTTTAACAGTCAGACATATTACAACATACTCAGACTGTAGTATAATGACCTCAGAACCTACTCCATGCTACGGAGACGCTGGTCTTGCTG
>CAKAOI010034853.1:32566-69297 GCA_916701655.1 Sebastiscus albofasciatus | reverse complement strand
TCCCCCCCCCCAACCCCCAACGTGGCTGGAGCCGGCACACTGATGAGGAGCCAGTTGCCATAGCAACAGGAGGCAGTTGCTTTGGCGACTAATGGGAAGAGGGGCTACGGAGGAAACAATGGATGCTTAGCGAGGATGGGGGTGTTGTGACGGGCTGCGAAGGAGATGCGATGGAGCTATAAATAGACGTCACTAAAGACTCCGTCTCCCTCCATCAGCCATTTCTCCTCCACCCCCCCGTTGAGATTATCCTCCTCTCTCTCCACACCTGTGTTCATCACTCCTCCTCTCTATTTCTGCCTTTCAGAGGTGAAGTAGCGTGTCTGTATTTAGGCCACAGCAAAGGAATTTCTCACTTTTTTTTAGCTGACTTGCTGTCTGGCAGTTTCAGATATACCACAGCTCAGGAATAACCTCCATTGGGATGTATAGAACAACCTCATTACACATTACACAGACAAAACAAAAGGGCTGGGCCGTATAAACTTTGCAAATATCTATTGTGATAGACACACTTTCTCAATATGGAATATAAGAAACTGAAAAAAACACAATCACATCACAGATATGAAGCTATTTTGAATCTTTTAACATCACATGCTTTTGTTTTGGTATCAAAAGTTCAGATGGAAAGACAGGAGCAATGAGCACTGCTTTAAAAATTACAGCCAAATGATCATAGCAACCTTAAACAACAAGAATTAGAAGATATTAATATCTAGGGGTGGGAAAGAAAATCAATCCATCTATGTAGGGGTTTTTTTTTTTATCCCCCTTTATTTCACTCTTAGACATTTATGTTAAATACATTCAAACGGCCCCGATGGAGCTGACCATGGATGTATAAAGAGAACGGAGCTGACGGGAGAGCTAGCGACCACCTTTGAGAAGTTACAGGAAATATACACGTGTGACTACGTCCGGTTTTCAAAATAAGGTGTTAACAAAGGGAACTGTATATACAAAATACATATATGGAAATAAGATTGATTGGATTATATTCACCAGAAGTATAAAACATTAAATGTCCCTTATAAATTAAAAAGAAAATACCACTAATTTGTGAGAGAAATATCTTTATTCTTTGATTTTTGGGTTGCTGGAAAAAAAATTGTATAAATAATTCCTGACAAAGACTGATATATTTGACTTCAGGACATCTCTGACTACATACATGCTGAAAATCAAACATTTTTACGTTATTAATGTCCGTAGAAGTGTGTGATTCAACTTTTCCCCATGGTCTAGAGTTAAAAAGTTAAGAAAAATTGCAATAAATCGCAATATCAAATCACAATACTTGTAGAATCACAATATTTAAAAATCACAATACATATCAATTCGGCACTCAAGTATCGTCATAGTATCGAATCGGGAGATAATCGTATTGTCCCAGCCCTATTAATATCATATCATATATTGATATCAACTGGTATATTGTCTTCAATGTTCTATTGTGGAAAACACAGCTGTTTCCTGTCACATTGACCCTGAATCAATGAGGCCATTTAAAGGTGGCATGTGTTTTATTGGCCGCAGCTTTTGTTTTGCCTTCCTATTGTAGTAGTCTGCACGGGTTATTAGGCACAACGCTTCTGTTACGCAGTGGGATTATACAACACTTTGTATAGTGTATGTTCTTGTGTGTCTATGCTAGCCAACCAGTCAGACAGGGTGAGGTCATCCATTTGGTGGGCTGTGTGTTTGTCCCCATGGGACTCTGGTGTCAGTTTGGTACTTCAAGAGGCAAGCAGACAGGGAGACGAGACATTTAGAAAAAAAAGAGAGACAGATGTGACACACAGAGGACACTGTGACAGCACACCGACCTGGAGCATGTCTACCCACCTGCCAGCACGTCTTCATGCAGGTGAGATGTGTAAAAATGACGGCGAGTCTGTGGGATCAGGGTTTTGTGATGCAGACAGACAGACAGGCAGGCGGGCGGGCTCGGGGAATGGAGCAGGCTGCAGCTGATGTGACTGTACAGTGATTGAGGTGGTTGGCATTTTGGTGGAGGCATGCTTTCCAACTGTGGTGACAGGCTGCCTTGTAATGGTGTCCAACATGTAGGCGTCGTCAGGAGCTGTTTGAAACCGACCGAAGGAGGGACGAAGGCAAACTCCGATCTCCTGAACCCATTACAATCATAATGTGGTGTAATGGTTCCCACTGAGAAGCAATTTATCCATTATTGGTATCATAAATAACCCTAGCTGGCCAATGTAGTATCCACAAAATCAAGAGATAGGCGCTTGCACGGTGAATTAATGCTCCTCAAAAGAGTACAGATACAGCTTTCTTGACATTGTTTTTGCTTTTATGCCCACATACCTGATGGAATACTGAGATGAGCATGCACTAATTTGTACTGTATACCAAAATACTCTGGCAAACTTTTGAAGATGACCTGGTCAAACAGGCGAAACCACAAAAGCCCAAAACCACAAGAGCAAGCCCTAAAGCTGCGCTCTGCTGCCTGATTGTTCCCGACACAACCCCCCGCTGCGCATCTCCTCACACTTCCTTGAAGTCGAGCTCATGGTGGGTCACCAAAATACCAAACCTGCGTGCACCATGGTGAAAATGCCACATCCCTGAAGCAAAGTCCCGCCATTCACTGTGTTCGGCCAACAACAACAACAACATGATTCTGTGTGCCTTCGTGAACACGGTAAATCAGATGGAAAGCTTTCAGAAGCTTCAAAACCAAAAAAGCAACAACAGTTCAGTCCTTAAAAAGCTACACTGGCTACAACAACATGAGGAAGAAGACACTATCTTACTGCGATGCCAGTACATTGTGAGAGCGATTTGTAGATGGAAGTCATCTTTTTGGCTCGCTGTAGATGATATGATGCCAGTTTATCAGGTAAGAATGGGGATTATTTCTCGATCGATATGATACAAAAACACATATAATGTGTGTATATATGAGAAAGCAGGGTTCTTTGGATGGCATTGTCTAGTTTCTACCAATAGAGTTGTCACTGAGCTGTCAGCTACTGTATTGAGTAAGCATTTCTAAAGAGGAAGATGGATTACTTTGCTAGATTCAGTCAATCATTTCATTACTACTACGTTGTGATTTTTTGATTGGCTCTCTTTTGATTTAGACACACATTTGTCCACTCCCATGTTGAGAAGAGTATTAAATACTTGACAAATCTCCCCTGAAGGTAAATTTTTAACATAAAAAATGTGTGATTAATCCCGATTACCTATTTTATTCGATTGACAGCCCTAATCTATACATTTGTTTGTTGTTGCTTTATTCAGTTTTGTCTATGGGATGCCAGAGTGCCAGAGAGATTTACTTTTGCTTTCAAGTGGCTCCCCACCTTTCCCTTTTCCAATGCCAGCTTGGCATGACTCTTTGGCATGACTTTTTTTCCAGTGGGAAAACATGGAATGAAATCAAAGCTCTTGTTCATTTAGTGTTTTATGAAGCAATTCTTCCTCTGGGTATGAAAGAACCTCTCGCAGTTGTGCTTTAGTTTAGTAAACAATTAGAAGTCCAAATGGAAGAGATTGTTTCCAAGAACCTCTTAAAGTTGAACCTTCAGAGTTGGGTTTTTTTCACAGTTCAAATGGGTTTGATATTGAAATTAGGATTAAAGAAAGTAAAGGTAAGGTCTATGATAAAGGTAGAATTTGGATATGTGTTTTTATTTTTATTTGATGGCCCTTAAAGGACACATGCATGTGTGCATTGATGTACCATTCAATGTACTTCATTTACATTCAGGTGACATGTGTACCCAAACCAAATCTCCAGTCCAACTCTCCTGTTAACCCTCACTTCCCAGCATCCTTCCTTCCTTTGCAGTGGGCTACTCTGAGGTCTGAGAAGTGAAGCCAAAGCTGAAGTGCCTTAAACTTGCATTCTTTCCAATAGCCAGCAGGGGAACGACTCCTCTGGTTGTTTAGACGTCTATGAGAAAATGAGCCTACTTCTCGATTGATTTATTACCTCAGTAAACATTGTAAACATGAATTTATATTCTCAATCATTAGTTTCAAGTCTTCTTCAATACGGCCTGATGTTAATTTAGTAAATTATGGTCCCATTTAGAGTCAAATAGACCATAAAGCAGGGGATGCTTTGGGGCGGGGCTACCTTGTGATTGACCGGTCGCTATCAGGCGTTGTCTGGCCTTGGTGTTATCTGTGTTTTTGTCTTACAAATTTAAGTATTGGTTTTCAGTTCAAGAAAGTTAATTGTAACTTTTTTGGTCTTGTACTTGCTTTTGTACTTCGTTCCACCCTCTCGTGTCACTTCTGGTCGCAAAAAAATAGAGATGATGATGACGGCCAAAATGCCAATCTTAAGGCTTCAAAATGTCAGTCCACAAACCAATGGGTGACGTCACGGCGACTACGTCCACTTCTAATACACAGTCTATGGTCCCTCCTTGCCCTTTTTCTTCACTTTGACCCCTTCTTGCCTTTCTTCTACACCTTCTTTGTCCTCACTCCTTTGACACTCTGATCTTCCTTTCCCTTCAGCCTCTTCATCCCTCACCTACTTCCTTCTTCTATTCATCATCCTTGCTTCTGTCTCCCACCTCGTCTGGCTGCCCTGATCATCTCTTTCTTTTCTTCCTCTTTTCATCCCAAATATGTACAACTGTCATCCCTACTTCCACACTCAGTCCTCATCCCCCCTCATCTGTCTGTATCCTCCTCACGCTCTGTCCCGCCGTCCCTCGCCCTGTCCCCGTTTGCCTGTCTGCCTGTTACAAACCATTGTTTTCTGCCGATGTTCAGCCTTCAGTCCGAACCGTCAAACACAGGAACGTCTGTAACTGCCGGCTGTTTTGGCTGGCACTGGACACACACATTCACAGAGCTCAGCCCAGGACACCAAGCCCATCTCTCTCCCTCTTGCCCACCCTTACTTTGCCATCACATACTGACCTTTGCCTAAAATTCATGCTGGGTAGCCTTAGATGATCCATCTATATGTAACAGTCCCTTTGACAGTTTACGTGTATTGATCATAGATAAAGATGGACGACATGACAGCTCCCCAAAAGTGAAGCCAAAACCCCTGGTGCCCCCTGGTGGTTGGTTGCAATATAGGTCATAAATCCCGCCCCCTACATGTTAGCGGATGGGACATGGGCCAAACTAAAAAGTCAAAGTAAACATCAAATAATTTTTTCCTAAACATGGTTTCTGTCATTTTAGGTAGTTCTTATCATGCTGATGTATGTTCAAGTGTTTTCTGATAAGTTTGATTTTAATAAGTTAATTGATGCTAGAAAAAGGGGATGTGATGTCATGATTGACAGCTGTGATTGGCAGATAAACACAGGTTCCTATTAATTTAAAATGGACATTTATATTGTGATATTTAAACAAACTATCCGTCAACAAGGAAATAAATTGTCTACAGACCGGTCTCTAGAGAGCACCAGCCAGCTCATAGCGTTCTGTGAGAGTGACCACCCAGCTGGAGAGGTGGTGACCCCGGCAGGCACTAGCTAGCTGTCACGGCATTTTGTGGACCTTCTAAAATCCGAAAACGTTGGAGCAAATGTTCTATTCGCCACCTAATATTGTAAAACTGCCAATATTCAAAATCTACACGGTTGATTTCTCGCCTCAAAATTTTCAGAAGTGAATTTAGTGATGAAATTGCTAAGAAAAATGTAAAAAAAAACTTTTTTGGCTGTTGTTGTTGTAACCATAGCCTGTTGCGGTCCAGCGCTTTGCATTGTGGGATACAGTAGGCGTGATAGACTGGTCCGATGCCTACTGGAGATTTTCTCTGAATCAGTACGACATCCAGATATTTTTGGCATAATGGAGATTTTGCTTTTGCTCTACTACATACTACATTTTGGCCAAATCAGTACGTACTACTAGTATAGTATGAGTTTTTGAATACAGCCTCTGGCTCCAAATGATGTCAAAACTTCAAGATGGCAGCTCCCGTATTTGGGATATTTTGGCTTCACTTTTGTAACGTGGGAGGAAGTGGAGACGTGTCGTCCATCTATATACAGTCTATGATATTGACATGTATTTTAATTTAATGTGTTCATCCATAAAATGATATGTTGACATAATCTGATAGCTGCACATCTGTAATACAATAAATATATTATTTTTATGTATATTTCTGTCTCACTCCGAGGTATGTTAATAGCTTGTCTGAAATTAACAAATAAAAGTATTTGTATATTGACTTTTTGTGCAGGTTGTTGTTACCCAGCACCTGCAAAGATTTTATGGATGTGCCTTATGATGATTCCAAGGCTTTTAATGTGAAACATCTGGGCAGGAAGGGATAGGTTTCATTGACGGTAGCTGAACACCGATCAAAGTAGAAGCAATTAGAATGAATTAGTGAATGAGAACATTATTTCCCTCAAAAATAAAAAAGTTAGAGCACCAGAGTGGTAAGTATGACATCATCTTATGTGGTTGTACTGAATTTATCAAGACAAGAGGTCAACGTTGGATAATGTATGGTGTTTTGGATCATTCTCAAGTTTTTGCTGTATGAGGCAGGCGGTTTTCAGGTGGCAAATCACTGTAACTTCATTTTTAAATCCCAGTTTTGGTGCGATTGAGAAAACGGAATAACGCAAATGGAGCTGAAACTGCTTCTGTTAACACGCCAAGCTGAGTTCTTGTTAAACGCTTACAGGCTCGACTCGGCGTGTTCGCCTGAGTTAGCCTGAATTAGCCTGAATTTGTGCATGTATGAGCATATCTGTCTTTCGTGAATGTTTCTTACATGCTACGTGGCAGAATGATAACCCAGGTGGATGCACTGTGGGTGTTAATGTGCTGCATTTTTTTGTGTATTTTGCATATAGACTCTGTGTTTGATTATCCAAGTGTGTGTATATGAGCGTGGTAGTATGGAGTGTGATCCTTCACATGTGACCAGATGCAGTCTGACAGACAACAAGGTCTCTTCACCAGAGGCTTCACTTCTCATCCGTCTCGCATAGCTCGGTTTCCCATCTCCCCCTCTTCTTGTCTCATATTCTCACACAGTTGTTCATGCTATTATTTCTTTAGTCTTCACAGCTCCTGCTGTCGTCTTCTTTCATCTGATTCGTCCCTCCCTCTTTCTTGCTATCTCATGGTGGAGCAACGGGTGTCTGCAGCCTTACAACAAGGACCATGTTTGTAACAAGGAGGTTTTATATAGCACTCCTGCAGAGAGGCTTTAAGATTTGAGCCTAGAGCATATTATATTTGACATAAAACACACCTTCAAGTCGGATAAAAGAGAGCTAATAAAGTACAGAGAAGGTGTGTGAAATGAAGTGTAGTAACAGGTCAGGTAGAGATAAATGTTAGCTAGAAATCCATTGCTATGCTCTAGAGGGCATGGATGGGATGTGTGGAGCGGTATGGCTTGGAAAGGTCTTGAGTTCAAATCCACTCCCCCTACTCCCCCGAATCGCCTGCTTCAGCCCTTAGTCAATCTTCCCCAGGGGTGAAGACAGAGCTGTGTATGTGTGTGTACGTTGTGCTTTTTACCATGAGACAGAACGAGAGAAAGAACGGGGTTGAGGGGAGAAAAACGTGGAGTGAAAGAGAAAACTAGAGGGGAGGGGGCTTACTCACTCCACCACAGTGGGAGGGATCTGGGAACTGGCAGCAGCCAATTGGCAGCCACAACTGGGTCACGTGACTACTGTAATAATCAGTGAGAGAACCAGAGAGAGAGAGAGAAAGAGGGAGTGAACGAGGGAGAGATCTGCACATCCAGTTCCCCCTCAGTGTGTGTTTGAGTTCAGAGCGGAGGCACAGCACGAGAGACCCCTACGCACACACTCAGAGCACACCTGAGTGACTGAACGAACAGGAGCAACAGCGCAGGACAACAAAGGAAAGAGGGAGAGAAGGGAAGAGAAGTGGTGAAGATTACCTTTAGACACCTGAGACTTACACAAAGACTGACTGTGAAACAAAGAAAGGGGGAGAACGAGCATAGAAAGGAGAGACAGCATGTCTTCTCTCTCCAATCAGCAGCCGGGCTCTCCTTTCTCAGAGTACAGTGAGCTGTGTAAGGTGCCGTCGCTGACGCCCACCGTGCCGGCTCAGAGCTGGGATTGGCAGCCCCCCACAGGCATGGACATGGGCACCCCGAGGGGCCTGGTGGTAGGTGGTGGGGCTCTGGCACAGACTGGACTCACGGATGAAGACAAGCTGTGCTTCTTCGAGCAGCCAGGCAGGGGCAGCGTGGATGCGGAGCTGAAGGTGCCAGGCAGGGTTGGGGGCATCTCTGGAAGCACCTCGCTGGGTAACGCATCACTGGGCAGCGCAGGAGAAAGCCCAGACAGCCCTCTGTCCTCCTCCCCATCTCCCTCCCCAGCTTCCCCAGGAAGACTACCCTCTACCCTGGGATGTGGGGGTACCAGCAGGGTCTCCCTGCCACCTGTTCCTGGATCCCCAGCCAAGCGAATGGAGCTGTCATCACCCAGTAGTGCCATGCCCCCAATGGGAGCCTCACTGATGGAGGCATCCCCAGTAGATGAAGACTCACCATCTGAACCATGGAACAACTCCAGTTTTGCTGAATCCAGCCCAAAGGTCGCCATGCCCCAGGTGGCCCCTAACTACTGCGTCATTGGAGTTGTCAATGACAACCATTTGGAGAGGGCCGACGAGGTTGTGGCTGGAGCTGGAGCTGGGGCAGCCTTGGGGGCCCGACAATTATCAGATGGCTCTTCAGGGGACAATAGCGAAGAGGAAGAGATAGAAGAAGAGGACGTGGAGTTAGAGCCCTGTTTTATGGGGCGAGCTCAGCAGCAGAGGAAGGCTATGCGCCGTGCGATGTCCGAATGTTCCCACCTGTCAGTACCAACCAGTCTAGAGCTGCCTGATAAATACCCAGGTGGAGATGGGGCAGGACTGGACCAGCTGGTGTCACCCATGGGTGGTCCTGGTCCACGTCGCTCACCACACTCCATGAAGCGCTCACTTACCGTAGCGGAAGATCCATCCCAGATCCTGCCGCACATCCTCTCGGCAGCGGGCGCCACACAGAGCGACCTGCGGCAAGCCCCACCTGAACCCCGCCTCTCCCTTTCCCCATTCCCACCACTGAAGGACGGCAATGCTGGCTTCCCTCTGTCACCACTAGAGGCCCCAGTGGAGGGCTTTAAGGTGGAGAAGGAGTCAGGTGGCATTGTGCTTTCAGTGCCCCTCAGCCCCAAGGGGTTCAGCGGCATGGATACCAGCTCCGTTCTGCATGAAGGGGAAACTGGTCGCAAATCTGACATGGCCAAAGATGCGGACTTTGACGGCAATGAAGCGGATACTAAACTCAACACTAGTGCAGGTGTAGACTTTGAAGCTGGCAATAAATCAACATGGGACATTGGTGGTGACCTTGCCACTGGTGGCTATCCCAGCCTTGGCTTGAACTCCAGCACTAACCCCTTCATCACAGTGGATGGTAGGTGGAGGTCTTGTTTGCAGTCTCCCCCTTTTAACTGCACTTGTTCACCGACTGTCAAAGTCTGACCGGCAAACAGGTTGATATGGAATTTGTAGGTTACCCTTTTACTGCCTACAGTTCTGTTTGCAGGATGCAGGATAATGCTATCAGACTGTTTGAAAAGTTTTGTGAATATGAACGTGTAATATATGAATTAATAGATCAGACTGTCGCAAAAATAATCCGGGTACGATGCAAGGTAGAGTATACAACTGAAAATCTCAAAAGATATGGTGTCACCCTACTTTAAAAGTGGTGTGGCTGGCAGTTCAACACTGTAATTCATCCCTGACACCCAGAAAAGGGGTTTGGTGCTGAAGAGTTAAAGTGGGTGCAGCATGCAGAAAGGGAATTAAGGAAAGCTGATGTATTGATCAAGTATTGTCTTCTGTTTGGTGGATTTGCAAGCTACAGCTACCAACAAACCCAATGACTTATTCAAATAACTAATACCCTTATCATTGAGGACTACTGTATGGTGAGGAAAATATTCTAAAGGTCTTTTCTTGTGCTCTCCAGTTGCCTACATGCATGCAGATTGTGGGTGTGTTGGTTTATGATGAAGGCAACGATTGTTCATTCGTTGTTCAAACGCTTCATTTATTCACAGTCCGTTTCAAACCAGACTTGGTTTTCCGGTCTAAGCTTGCAAATGGCTTGGGGTTAGGAATAGCTGCGGAGGCAGACTGAAAGGAGGAGTGTCAGACAGCGAGAGAGACGGAGAGTGAAAGAGATAGAATGAAATGCTGAGAGCAACAGAGCAGCCTCCCCCCCCCCGTGGGCTACTTGACATTCCACGATGGTAGTATCTGTCTCGTGTTGGTCAAACACGGCGTGCCAATTTTAGATACAGATCAGCCACAATATGTGTGAATAGATCAGTTTAAAGTGTGTGAATACTGGGACAACAGGTCCTGATTTTTTGCATTAGTGGACACAGGTGGCAGTCCACATGTGCGACTGAGTTTGTTTGTTCATGTGCATACAAATATGTGTTGCAGCACAATGAGCTCGCAGCATGAAGTCGTATAGTTGCTGACTCTCCAGCTGACATTTAGATACAGGGTCAGGGTAACACATCTCATTATAGCCGATGGAGGCTCTGTCTTTGTCCAGCCTCCTTTTCTGTCATACGGCTTCCCTCATTTTCTGTTTGTCTACAAGGCTGTCTCTTTCTAGCTCGTTCTTCTGACTTCCTGTTGCTCTGAATGCTCATTAGATTCTTGGTGAAGACAGGCAGAGCCAAGATGGCTGAAAGCGGGTCACGGTCACGTCGAATGATGACCGCCTGTGAGTCAAAATGGGGGTCACTGACTGGGAAGTGTTGCCCAGTATGATAGTGCTCTCCACAGTGACCATGTTTCTTTCACTCTTTGTCCGTCTCCCACTGTTTCTCTCTTCTCTTATTGTCCGTCTCTTTGTCCCTTTCTTTTCCTCTTTGCTCGCACGCCGTGGTTGTTTTTGCCTCCCGCCACAAAGCCAAGTGTGGCAGAGGCTGCCAGCCTGGCCACTGGAGTATTAAAGGGGCAGTGATCTTTATTTTCTGCCCCCCTGAAGTCTAAACAGAAGCATTGCGGAGTCATCGCGCCACAGGCTGTGTGTTTGCTTTCTTACCAAGGTCATGGAAATATTTCTGCTGCTCCTGTTGTTGTGTAAAAACCTTTCTACATCCACTCTGGATAAAGCATAAGCACATGTTTTGGAGTATTTTTTCCCCAAACAGTGATGAGGTGTAGGCAATGCATGCGGCTCCCACTCTTAGAAATAAGGGTTCCAAAAGGGTTCTTCCTGAAGGGCTGAGGTTCTACCCAGAACCAGTTGCTTCTAAAGAACCCTTTTTTGAAGAAAGTGTTTTTCAAGGGTTCTTTGTAAGTATAAGTGTTTCATTAAGAACCCCACTATCCAAAGAACACTTATTGGAAGAAAAGTTCTTCAAGGATTGTTGAAAGCAGGGAAGTAAAAAGATCTTCCCAACCACACCCACAAAAACTGTGATTGTGAAGCATGATTGTTGTCAAGCCCAAGCCCCAACTTCAAGACGCCCAAGGCGGCTGGATGTGGTTCCCATGGTCCCAGTCTAACCTGTTAAATTAAAACCATAGTTTGAGTGGAGAAAGATCTATGGGATATAAAAGGGAAAATAAAAGGGTTTTTGGTAGAACCCCCCTGGGTTGGTTCTTGTTAGCATCCTTAGAATGTGGAAAGATTCCGAATAGAACCTCCAAGAGGGTTCTTGATGGAACAGTTACACCGTAGAAAGGTTTTCTGTAGAACCTCCCTTTGGCTTCGTCCCGAAATTCCATACTAACATGCTATTTAGTAGGCTAAAAGAGTATGGGAGATTTTTTAGTTTGTCCAAAACCTTAGTATGAAACCAATAGTACACGATAAATATCCCACAATGCAATACGGTAGTGACGACAACGTACATAACAGACGTTGACGGACAGCTCTGAAATGCCAATAACGCTTCAATTTAACTGTAAATAAAAATGATTCACTTTCGCTAGGCTTAGGCGGTAATTCAGACTTTGATACTCACAAACCGTCGTTTTGGTCACATGAGGTTGGCATGGGTTACCATGGTTACACGTCACCAACCAGCAAGGAGGCTGTCAGGAAGTGACGACGTAAATTAATGCTCAGTGCGTCCGAAAAGATACAAACTACTGTTTACTCACACAAAAGGATGTTGAACGGTAGTGCACATATTGGGCATGTAGTGCCGAGTATGCAATTTCGGACGAGGCCTTCCTGTAGATCTAGGATCTAGATTCTAGGTGGAACATTTATAAAAGGTTTTTCCAGGAACCAAAAAGGGTTCTGCTATGGGGACAACCCAAAGAACCCTATATGGTTCTACATAGGACCTTTATTTCTAAGAGTGTATGAGCTGCAAATGTGCAACATACTATAGCTTTGTCTCAGCTCCATCTCTCTAGAGAGGTTGTGGGAAATAATGATAAGCAGATTTGAAAAAGGAGGAGGAGGATTGGGATAAAAAAGGGAAATAAAGAAAAAGGGAGGGAGAGATGCAGATGAATGTATAATGGAGGAAGTATAGGTTTAGTTGAACCATGCTTGGACAGATTAGGAGGGCGTAAATAAGGGAAGAAAGATGAAAAAGAAGAGAGAGGAGACAGAAGGATAAATCAGAATGAGTGTTAGTGAATATAAGTATACCGCACAAACCAGAGATCCCACCGATTTGAAAAGAAAGGGTTAAAATAAAGTCAAACCAAAAGCGGTCAGAGTTCAGTCCATCAGCTTGCATTCCGACAGACGCAAAGCAAACCTCACGCTAAACATACGCCCGGAGTCAGTGTGTAGATCTTCTGTCACGTCAAATTATTTCTGTCTCGTAATATTTCCAGGTTTCAGGCAGACTTTCAGGCAGATTTTCAGCCGCCTTCGCTCGCAGAATCAAGCAGATAATTGTCACACAATGTTCCGCCGGGCGGGCACATTGAATTGAATGTTCTCTCCAGCAGCATCCCAGTGTTCAGCTGTAGTAAAAGGCTTTGGGACATGGGCACGTGTTTGCTTTTGCTAATGGTTGTCACAGTGCTGAAATGCAGCAATGTGTGCAGTTTTGTTTGCATACTTGTTTGTTCGTCTTTGTGTGGGCATGTTATTTCTCTTCTCTTCTTGTATTAATGTCATAGACTGTATATAAAAAGTGTAAGTAATCACCGTGACCTCACCCATTGGTTTGTGGACTGCTGTTTTGAAGCCTTGAGTTCGGCATTTTGGCATTTGCTATCTTGGTATTTGGCCTTTGCCAACCAGAAGTGACACAAGAGGATGGAGCTATGTACAACCGAACGCTGAATAAGACATTTTTAGGCGACCAAAATGTTACAATTGACTTTCATGAACTGAAAACACTGTGAAAGGGTTAAAATCCTAAAATGAAAACTCGGACAACTCCCAGACCGGACAACAGCGTGGTAGTGACCTGTCAATCACAAGGTAGCCCCGCCCTAAAGCATCCCCAGCTATATACCAACTTCACACACATAATGGAATTAGTGCAACTTACTTTTTCCAGTGATGGCAGATTTCACAATGTCCACTAAGTATGAACTTTCATAAATCCATTTAGAACTCAAGTGATAAATATGACCAGTTGAATCTTGCATTGTCATGGTTACAGTGCCATCAGGAATAGTTAGCAACTAAAGCAGAAGGACTTTTCAAGGTGCAGATTTGCCTAAATGTAGTATTTATATAATGTAATATTCAACTTAAGGCTTAAAAATGGGGCTCAGCTGTAGCCCACAGCTAATGAACTGACTCAAAGGAACTGTTATCTTCACCCAAAACATATGGAAATAAGAAAAAGAAAAACAATAGACACATAGAAGGTCAGTCCTACAAACGCAAAAGTCTGTCACTGAGTGGCTGACTAAGTGATGAAGTTACAGGATTGGTCGAGTGTTGGAGTTTTCTCATTGGCTGTTCCTCCCATTGAGAAAAAAGCCATGCAGTTGCTGAATCTGTCTTTATTTTGGAACGACAACGGTTAGTTTAAAAGTTTGTAGGGAGTTTCCAGAGATGGCGAGTCTGACCATACACGATCCAGACATACAGTATAGTTCGGACCGAGTCTTGTTGACAGAACTATGGATACATAGTGTCCAATCAGCGTGGTTCTTACATCTACTGACTCTGTCATGAGCCTGTACAAAATACAGTCTATGACTCAACGGGTTCAGCAGCTTCACTGCAGACTTGTTGTAACTCATAACTGAGCTGCCAGTGAGTCTTTATTAGACGGACAAACAGAAGGCCTCACACTTCAGATAGGACATTAAACCACAAAGTCCTCTCTCCACTCTGTTACCACTTCACAACCACTTTAAAGTGTCCACCGCGTTTGATGTGCTACCAAAGGGCAGTGATGGAGTGGCGCTTTCACTTCACACGGAGTGCTGTTGTCAAGGCTGACAAACTCCACTCAGCCAGAGAGCTTCAAGTGTCGTGGAGCAGAAAGTGACAGGGGTTTAATGAGAAACGTGTCTGCTAGAGCTGATTTACGTAATTCACTTGAGGAGCCAAATGAAGGCTTCAGAATTTGGTCATGAGGAGTTTATTAATGACCACCATACACATTGAAAAGACTTTTAAAATATTAAAGTCTGATACCCTCTCACATCTAAAGACAATGTGTCTTAAGTCTCAGAGTTTTTAATCACAGACTCTAAGCAAGTAGCCCCGTTTGGGACAGTGGTTGGCTAGCTAGCTATATTAAACTTGTTTGATTTTATCGGAATGTCAAGACGAGAAAAAGACAAACGAAAGACAGCTTGGACTGAGTTTTATGACCACCTTACACTAAACGATCGAGATCACGGGAGCGCGTCGCAACCTCGAGCAAAACTCTCGTGATTTTATTCCGACTTTGGAAAAATGTCAGCGACAGTGAAATCGCTTGACAAGTCGTTTGGTGTAAGGTGGGCTTATTTGCTTTAGATTCTTTATAGAAGATGATTAACTTTTTCAATTGCTTTTTACTTAATTAGCTTCATTGGGGAAGAAAACCCCTTCAAGAACTGAAGTCTGAAGAGACCAGTGTAGATTTCCCCACATAGACATTCTTAAATATATGCATATGTATGTCATGCAAATTATTAAATCCCAATTATTGCTCTACAAATGTCAGACGGGCCTTTTTTAACTTACATTTCTAAAAAATATGACACAGATTAAAGAGTTTTTTGTAATGGGAGAGTAGAGTCTGCATATTTTACCATATTAATGAGACAAGAAGAAAAAAAACGTAGCGTTGAGGCGGTGCTTAACAGCCCTAAATGAGCTGTAAGTGTTATCATTATGCTAATGAAACCTTTAAATGAATTGGCTCGCTGCACCCAGATGCTCATTGTTCTCTGCTGTCCTGAGCCATCTATTCTACGAGGCAACCCCGGAGCGTACCGGTGCCTCAGCAGCCCTGCTAATGCAGCAGCTTGAGATCCAGCTGAAACGGAGGTCTGACCAAACGCAGAGTTAATTTCAGAGGTGTGAACGCAAGTTCATATTGTCATGACTGAGTTATTACTGACATCATTCTTGACCTCCGCTGTACCAGCATGTTCTCATGAAATATTTCCCTCAGTAATGTCCCCCCCATCACCAACCTACACCCTCAAGGCACAATGAGATTGATGCTTCCAATCACAAGCCCTGTCAATAATTAATGTCCCTCCCCAGGGAGGTGAATGATTGCTTTTTTCTTTTTCTCTTCTTGTTGCTGGATAGTCCGACCACAGACGGGTCACATTTTGAGCTCCATTTAATATCCGTTATTCCCTTCACTCCCATTGGTCTGCGGTTTTAGTGCAGTCTTTATCACATTTGTTGCTAGAAGTTGCTGGTCAACGGGGTTGAGGAAAACACCAGGTCAACTTTTATCTGGTAAGAACTGAAGCTGCAGGAATGGATAAAAAAAAAAACAGAATCTAAGTATTTTTAATAACAGGATGAAGAAGATAAAAAAGCGGAAAATGGACAAGGGTACGGAAGCCCCTGAGAGGCAAGTGAGAAAAAAAAAAATGGTGATCCTTTTTCTAAGTGTGATCTAAATTGTTCCTGTGTTTATGACTCCAGAATAGGTGAACAAAAGGTTTACGAGAAAAATCTTTCTAAGTTCCTCATATATATATTTTTTTATCTGTGAAACAGGTGAAAAAAAAAGTTTTGCCAGAATAATTTTTTACTTTACTAAGTTGCTTTTTAGGCCTCCGCGCTGGCGATAGCCGTGGCCGGAGGCATTATGTTTTTGGTCCGTCCGTTCGAACGCAATATCTCAAGAATGCCTGGATGAAATTTAAGCTTGGCACAACTTGGACTCAAGGATGAACTGATAAGATTTTGGTGGTCAAAAGTCGAGGTCACTGACCTTATGTCCATCCCATTCTCTTGATATCTCAGGAACGCTGAGAGCGAATTTCTTCAAATTTGATACAAACGTCCACTTGGACTCTAGTATGAACCATAAGCTGTATATAAAGATGGACAGCGCGTCTCCACTTCCTCCCACAGGACAGAAGTGAAGCCAAAATATCCCAGATATGGGAGCTGCCATCTTGAGATTTTGACGTCATTTGGAGCCAGAGTCTGCTCAGTAGTGATCGAGCGGTGGAGCCTCAATATCAAGGTCACATGCCCGAACCAGTCACGGCTAAAACTTGTCAGCAAGAGAGACTCACAGCTGTCAGTCATGACGTCTCACTCCCTTTTTATAGCATCAAATAACTAATTAAAACCAAACTAATAAAAAAAACATGTGAACATACATCAGCCTGATAAGAACTATCTAAAATGACAGAAACCATCTTTGGAAAAAATGTATTTGACATTTATTAGTTTGTTTTTCATTTGTGGAAAGTTGAAGAAGTTGGAAAAAAAAAAGTTTTGGCAGGTGAAATGTTTTTTTTTAGTTTTATCCGTTTTCAAAGATGAAAAAAAGTAACCTAGAGAAGTGATCCTGGCAAAACTTGTGTTCCCCACCTGTTCAACTGATGAAAAACAAATTTGAGGAAAGATTATCCTGACAATTTTTTTTTTTTTAGCCTGTCATAAACACCGGGGGGAACAATTTAGATCAGACTTAGAAAGAAGATCACCAGAATATGTTTTTTCTCACTTGCCTCTCAGGGCTTCCGTACAAAGGAGCATTGCAAACTAGAGTAAAAGAAAGAAAGAGCATTGTGGGAAAGAGTGTGAGAGCTGGTAGGTTGGGTGTCACCGGGCTTTCCACAGCTCTGACACATATCAGATTTCTGCCCTAATTAGAGGATCGGGTTGATCTCCTGAGTCTCTCATTGTTTACAGTTCAGAAAATGAAGGCCATGTTTGTTTATTTGCTTCCATTTCTCTTGTTCCCTTCCCTTTGTCTTGCCACACCGCTGTCTCGCTTTATTTAGGTCAGGGTTTTTTGATTTTTTCATGTAGATAGTCACCTATTTGTGTTCACTCTGTTTGGTCTGATGTCTGTCACTGTTCCAGGTCTGGGGTTGCTGTATGTTATGTAAGCTAACAATGTCATTTCATTCTGCTCAAAGGCTTACGCCCCAATTCCCTTGTCTTGTTCCCTCCTTTCCTTATATATCCCATGTTGTCCTCCCTCTATATCTCCCAGTCCCTTGCCTTTTTAAAGGTCATTACTGGTATGGTACCATTTTCCGACGTAGCTATAAAACTGAAGCTAATATAAAAAAACAACAACAACAAAACCATTCCTAACCAGTTCTTCTGTTATTTACCTTTGTATTCCTACTATAGTAGCCTTTCTACTTGTATATATTTCCCACGCTGACTCTCAAGCATTGGTATCAAACCCTACTCTTTATCTGTGCTCTTTCTTTTATCATCATGTTCCTAATTCTAAATCCTCTGATGTGATTTCTCTGATTAGTATGCCAAAAACAAACTCTCTCATTTTATTTGTCCCTTGCCCTGTGTGGTACAGCAGGTAATGAAGCCTGGAAGAGAAATCAGAGGCTATAAAAGCTGAAAGGAAAAGCCAGTGTGCCAGTTGATCAGCAATATTGTGATACATGTGTAGGCTTCAGTACACAAAAGGGCAATAGACAATGTCAGCAATTAATTAATAAATTAATATGAAAAAATAATTTTTAAATAAATTAAAATATATATAAAAAAATCATATTAAAAAAATGTTTTTCCTCTTTTTAAAAATATTTTGTTTCATTTATTTATTCAAATAAATACGTAAATATGAAAAAAATATTCCTAATGTCTTCCAATAAGAGTTTATTTCCATTCATCAACATTCCCACTCGCTGTTGACATTGTTACAAACTGTTAAAAGCTATTGCTTTTAACACTACACACTACATTGTGTTTTTATTTATATAACCTGCTGACATAACACCAAGTTTATGGGTGTTTACATTGTTTGATTATTAGAAGATCATCGTTTTATTAGTAGCCTAATAAGCCCTTCCTTAGTTATGTCTTGTTAAGCACAGAAATACTTATTTTGTTAAGAAATTTTAACCCAATATGGTGCCCAGGCTTAAAGTGTCCAATGCGACGTCTATGTATACATGGTCTATGCTATCAACTATCAAACACAAACTGGAGACTTGAGTCCTGTCCTTCTGGACTTCTTTAACCTTCCTCAACCTGTGTGCAGCTACAGAAATAGACCATGAGTTTGTCCTTGTTCATAGAGCACTTCCTGCAACTGATAGCACATTTATACATTTCACATCCACATAGGTGTTGAGGGTCTGCAGGGGTCTGTGTGACGTATGTTTCCGTGTGTCCAGCTCACAATGGATTGTGGATTGTGAAAGCTACACACTGCCTCTGAATCTGTTAAGTTGCATTCATTTTAAAAGTGTGGACCATCAGAGGATCCAGCTCGTAAACTGGGACACAGCTCGAGTCAGTAGCTCTGACCGTGCTCAGCTCACCCCGTTGTTAGGTCATCATCACCTGAGGTCAGTGGGTGCACATGTTCCATTCAGTGAGTCAGCACGAGAGAAATATCTTCTTTTAGCTTGTTTACACTGCGTGATATTTTGGTTTAGCACGGCAGCAACATCATCCAAACTCGTAGTATTTTGTCTTTATTCACATCAACGAAGCAGGTCTGAAATATTCCACTTCTTTTGCAAACCTGGCTTCAATTTGCTCTGTGAATTCTTCCGTACTCTCAGTGTAGATCAGTGTTATTATTTTCTGTTGAGCCCTTCAAGAGAACCTACACTATCAAATAAATAGAAAACTTGGTGCAACACATGGAGCACTATCATCAGCTTGTTTCCATCTTTGGCTTGAAGACATGCATACATACAGTACAGACATCACCCCCTATATCTTTATGTGATACTGTATTGCTGCCGGTATGGGTCCAAAGAACCTTGAGAGTTGTTCAGGGACGTCTCAGCAGGTGTGTAATCATTGATACCGATGAGACAAAATGTTCTTTGTGTTACCAATGTGACGCACGTGCAACTAAACATTTTCATTGGTCGCATCGGCGCACCTCATATTTAGCAGGTCTGTCTCAGTGTGCGTATGTGTGTAGTATTATTTTTTCTCCACTGGGTCTTCTGTGAAGACCCGCCCCCTACTACCAAATTTTGGCGGGGAAAATCTGGCATGGCCATTGTCGTTGTTGTGGCACCAAGTTCCTGCTGCCAGTAACTGTGTGTGATGTTGAATTGGACAAGAGGATTATTATTTATAATATATATTGGTAGGATTTCTAACTCAAATCATCTTTTCTTTCCAGTAAAATCCGACAAGACGGAGAAGACAGAGAAGAAGGAGGAGAAGCTGGAGGACAACGTAAAGAAGGTGGAACTGTTCGACCCTCTGGATAATGCTGAGCAGAAGAGCGTGAAGGTGGAGTACGCGTTCAGTGAGACTCCAACCACGGTGGAGAAAGAGATGGAGAAGGAAAAAGAGAAGGAGAAAGAGGCAGAAAAGGTGAAAGAGAAGGAGAACGAGAAAGAGATAAAAGTTAAAGAGGAGAAGGAGACGGACAAAGTGAAGGTGACGGAGAAACAGCCAGAAAAGGTGGAAGAGAAAAAGGAGCCAGAAGAGGAGAAAGTGAAAGTGGAGTGGACGCAGCAGAAGACAGATGAAGAGGATAAAATGAAAAAGGGAGAAGAATCACCAGATAAACTGGTGAAGACAGACAAAGCCGGAAGCGTGACAGTAGTCGAGAGCAAAATGGAGAAAACAGAGAATGTGGAGAAGGTGGACAAAAATGAAAAGGCCAAAGTGGAAGAAAAAGCAGAGAACAAAAACACTGAGAAGCTGGAGAAAACAGAGATGAAGGATGTCAAAGAGCAGCAGGATGACAAAGTGGAGAAGACCCCAGAGCAACAGCCGGCACCCGTCAAACTGGAGAAGGAGGACGTGGAGACAAAGACGACACCAGAGGTGGAGGACGCCAAGAAAGAAAAGGCTGACACAGACATAGCAAAGAAGACAGAGAAAGAGGCTGAGGCAGAGAAAGAGGCCGAGGCGGAGAAAGAGGCCGAGGCCGATAAACTGGCGGAGAAACCAGCCGAGATGCCGGCCGAGAAGCCGGCGCAGAAGTCAGCGCAGAAGAGCGATAAGGAGGAGAAGCAGGACAAAGTGCCGGCCAACAAAAAGACTGTGGAGAAAAAGGATGAAAAGAAGGACAAGACTGCAAAAGCAGACGGAGGAGAGAAGGCCAAGAAAGCAAAACCTGCAACCAATGGAAGCAGCGCCATGCCGAGCAGAGACCTGGCTAGTGCAGACAAGAAGACCAAGGTAGGAGTTACTGTAAGCTTTAAGGATGGGATGTTTCATACTGATAGAGCCATAGAATCTATACTGGAAACAAACATGGTCAGACTATCAGTGCCTTCAAATGAAACTCGTGTTTACAACATGGGAAGTCGAGTACACAATATGCTCGGCGTTCAAATGGTTAAGTCGTGAGAACTCCGCTGCTAAGCAACAGCAATATTAACGCTACCGTCGGCATCTAGAAGCCACAGAGGATAACAATTTAGCGAGCTAGCAAGTGGGCAACATAATGCAGTAAATACAAAGGCGTAATGACAGAGGAAAAAGATGAGGCCGTTGGGAATATCAACATTTTCCTCAGACATATTATACAATTACAAAGAAAAACAATATACAATATATTCACTTATCATGCACCGAAAAATTAACTTCCACAGCCTCCGCCATTTCTGACAACGTCAACAAACACGTCACAACTCATGAACTCAGAGCTTTCAGAAACTTTATACCACAAGAGGGGGAGCGTTCATATGGACTCCTCTAGTGAACATGATAAACACGACCCCATTTGAAGGCACCATTAGTCATTAGTATCACATTAGACCATGTAAGACATTACACAAAGTCATGCCCATTTCCAACCTGAAAATCAAGGTAAGTTGATTTTTTATTTTATTTTTTTTTTATTTTATTGCAAGCAGTATTGTAGGATTAGTTTTAATGTGTAATTTTAAGAAGGGACACTATGAGGTTCAGCCCGGTGTGAGCTTCAATAGACCATCAACACCTCACACAGTGCACCGTGCTTTATTTCCCAAACGTGTTCAGCTGTCTTCGCGTCATCAGGGTGTGTTCAGGGCTGGGTATCGCTACTCGCAGTGTTAATTTTGAAAGCTATTTTAGATTTAGTCTTAAAATGAAAATGCTTCTTAGTTTTATGAAGACAATGGAGAAAAAGCGCTGCTGGGTCTTTGTGGTAATCGCATACAAGTGCTCTTTGGATCCTTCAGGTGTATTGGGCTCTTTCAGTCTTTTGAAATGCTCATTGCATGGGTGAAATATGGTCCCAGAAAAGTACAAAATGCAAGTTTCCCTCAAAGATAATCCAAGGCACACAGAAGTTAAATGCCTTTATTTTACAATGATTGTTTAACACAATATAGGTGTGGAAGCTACTGCTGAATGCTGACAGTGACCCTGACGAAGAGCTATGTTGGTCGCAACGCGTTGGTCATTTTAAACAATTATTGCCATGTAAAATAAAGGCATTCTAATTTTGTTCAAACATTTGGGCAGTAAAGCGTGATACACTGTTGTGTGACATGTAAGACCTAAAGGGTGAGTTTAGATAACAGTCAGCCATTCATCATGCATGCTGCTAAAGCTTCTGCTGCTGCTTCCTTTATGCCTACTGTAAATGTGCTGTACATAAACACCTTGTTCAGAGACGTGTATTAACAATAGACCCAATGCTAATTATTATTTTACTATCATTTTTAGTTGTCAAGTCAGAAAGAGGTTACATTTTCGATTTTGTTCAAATCTTACGTATATGCTTTTTGAGTCCAAAAAATAACGTCTATGAAAGTATTTTGGCTGAATTTTGAGAATTGCATAGTTTTTTTGCCACTGGGAATGTCATCATTTTTGCCCCGAGAAGCCATTTTTATGGTTCAATATCTTCAGATACATATCTCCTATAGCCATGAGATCTGGTAGAGGCACAGACAAAATGGTGTACAATGGAGCCAAATGATTGTAAGGCATAAGCAGATGTTGTATTTGTCATTACTGGTTTTTGAAAATGGAAAAAAAAAGTGCAAAATGTGTGGTTTTGGACCCCCAGTTGGTTCCCCCCCAAAGTATATACCTATAGATATTTCAATATTTCCTGATAAAGATAGCAATAAAAAAGTATTTGATTGATGTGATACCAAATTTCCAGGGCTCATGAGATAAACAGAAACTGAGATAAGGCAAGTATAACAAGCCAAGGTTACAATTTGTTTCCTTTTTGAGATGCCAAAATGGTGATATGGACTCAATCCAAGTACCATGAACATTTGTGTGACATTTTGTGAGTAAAGTTACAAATTCTTTCCATGTTGTCTTCATGTTCAGATATGAGGCTTACTATGTATAACCAAGTATGCAGTTCTCCAAATTCAGCCAAAATATTTACAGAAATACTGACTTCTTGGTCTCGAATAGCATATACATAAGGTTTGAATAAATGTAAACAAAGACCTCTATCTGATTTTGACACAGAATGAGTCATATGATTTATGGTTATAATGCCGCTTGCTGCTTAACCTCCCCTATCGTCATCATCCCTTATTTTTTTCTTTCCTTTGCTTTCCCTCCTTATTTTGCCCTCCATCACTCCCATATGTCTCGACCCCGCGTCGCAGCCTGCTGCCGGGGCGACCAAACCGAGCCTTGCTGCTAAAACGCGTCCGGGTACCACAGCTGCTGCTGGTGGTCCAGCTCCTATTAGGCGCCCCCTATCCTCCACCACCACCACCTCCATCTCAGACAAAAAAACAACCACCGCCAAGGCACCAACCACCGCCAAGGCACCATCCACAGCCGCTGCTGGTCCGAAGCGGCCCTCCGTCACTTCTGCCAGCCGCCTTGCGTCCTCCACCACCACTACCACCACTGCACGTGATGTCAGACCCAAGGTAAGTTTCAGCTGTCGGGACGTCCGTCAAGGCTGCAGAATGCTCCTTTATACAGAACAAGGAGTCCACCGACGCTTCATCTCATGTGTCTGGATCAAGTATGACCAAACACTGATCAATGTTTAGCTCTTGTTCATTTGTTCATTTGTTTTTCAGTGCCTCTTAGCATGTACACACTCTCGGTAGTTTATTATAACGTTCTGATGAATCCTGGTCAAAGGGTGCAGCTTCAGGGTCGGCAGTACATGCTGCATGTCGTCCAACCTTAGTAATGAACTAACAACTCAGACAGAAATAGGTAACTCTTTCTAATAAAGCATCCTTTACAGTTGGTTTATAAGGTGTAGCTAATGTTTTGATTAGACAACTAGATAGACAATAGACAACTTTTCTAGACTAGACGAGGTGTATATTTGATCCTAAATACGATGTATTTACTTTAAGTTGATAATGTCTGTACGACGATAAAGAGAATACAAATGTCTTTCTTAGTTTGAGCAGTTTAAAACTTGAGAAATGTTGTGTACCGGTAGTCGCATGGAACTTACACTGGAGCGTGTTTCATGACGAACACAAAACGCCGTTGCACGTCGTCAGTAAGGGCATCTGGTTAAGTCGGCATTGATAGAGTGCTAAACCGTGGTAGTGCCAGCCAGCCTCCAATAAAGGACAAAATGCCCAAAAAAAAGAGATTAGTTTTATTATGAGATAAATAGATTTATGAGATTAGAGCTGTGTGAGAGATCAGTGTCACAGGATCAATATTATTGTTGTGGCTGCAGGTCTTGTTTGCTACAAGGACAAATCTCTAAAACTGGACATTTTTGCCAGTAAATCCTGCTGAGTCACTGATTACTTTGTGTCATTGTCAGCCTTCTGTCACCCTCGCTCGGTGGCCTCCTTAACTGCAACCGGTGTGGCACCACGGCCGATAAATGAACAGCCTTTATTTAGCCTCTCAGCGCCCAGGGGTGCAGGGTGACTCAGTTCAGAGTGGCCAGCTTGTTGCAGGATGGCTCAGCTGTATGTGGAGTGTGGCATCGTCATAGGGTTATGAGGGGGAAATGTGCTGCTGAATGAAATGTGAAATCATCAAGGAACGTCGACGTGTTACACGCAACGGGGTCGAAAATCTTTGACCTGAATTCATCAGCGAACATTTGCCTGAGCTGATGACAGCAGCCTGACACATAGAAGATGTACTATGACCCCTAACAGCATTGGATTGGTTGATGATGTTTTTTTGCCTCCATTCATCGATCTTTCCTTTCTCTCCTCACCTCATCACATCTCCCGTATTTTTATTTTCCTCCCTCTCCTCCAGACGACTACAGAGAAGCGCCCTCTTGTGCCAAAGGCCAGCACCGCCACCTCAGCAGGCTCCACCGCTGCCGCCGCCACCAGAAACGGAACCGCTACCACAGCAGCAAGCAAAACCGCTACATCAGTGCGCACAACGGCGTCTACTCGCACCACTGCTACCACTGCAGCCAGAAAGCCTCTGGGTACGACACGGCACGCTCACACACACGTTTTTGATGCTCAGTATTTCTGCTTTTTATCCACACATGCTGTCCTTTACAACAACTACACACTCACCATCTGTGTTTCAGCCTCCAAGACAGACGGCAAACCAGGAGAGGAGAAGAAGCCCGGCACTCTGAGGACTTCTACAGGTACTACAGCGCTCCCTTCACTCGTCAGGACATACAGAAACACTCAGAAGTAACCGTCTTTCAAGCACATACTGTAGGTAGAGTCAAATTAAAAACATAAAAAACAAAAAATACAACATGTCACGTGACACATGCTGTATGTTATATATATAAATTGCAACTTGCCTGGTTGTACTAAAACAAAAATCTGATTTCCACTGATATGTTCAGCTCAACTTATGAACTTATTATTTCTAATGGATTGGAAGCACATCTTTCCTTGACCTCATGACGTTTTCCATCGCGGTCAGGGAAAAGTGGTTAGGAGAAAGACATTAGGACTTCATTTTTTGACTTTTCAACCAGCAACCCTGCTGTCTGACATTTCCAGATCTTGCTGCTTCAAAATAAAAGCTTTTGAGTAACAAAATAACGGGTAAATAACGACTTTTATTGTGAAGAATTTATAGGAAAAAATGTTCATCACCGAATTAGCGGAGCTTTGTCAGCGGCTATTCGTCAATAAATAGTCATTGTCCAGCTTTTATTCAGGTTTCACAGACAGATTTTTCATAGCCACAGTCAATGGAATGATCTCAATATTAGCTAGAATGTAGTATTGAATAAATTCCCAACATCATTCCCAGCTACTGTCTGGCCTCCCTCCCTCTGTGCTTTTCATCTCTGCATATATTTCTGTCCTCTTTCTTCTTCAGTCTCCTCTTCTGTAATCCTCCCTTCTCTCTCTCTCTCTCTCTCTTCCCACACAGTTACAGCTTTACTAACTCCTGTCGACACATTAGTTCACATTTTGGCAACGTGAGAGCTGTCAGCAAGAGTGTGACACCGCAACGCACACTGTCCGAGCATGACAATGCCGGGCAGGCTCGTAGAAAGAGCGAGAGAGAGAGAGCTTTATAGCTGAAAGGCCCTGGAGAGTTAGAAACCTTCACCACAGCAGTGTATGGATTACTGTCCCCTTGCTGTTGACAGAAGTCTGCAGCTCCTGCTGATACAGCAGGAGGATTTCTTCAATTAAACATGTCTTAACAGGAGCTGGAGATACACCAAAGGCTCTCAGGGGAGGATTGACAGCAGGACACATGGTTCAGCATGCAGCGTTCTGAAGAAAAAGCTGACATATAGAAAAGTGAATTGACAGATTTTTAAGCGCAATGTGGCTTAGCACGCTGAACTGGAATATGCTGAAATGTATTCACTCAAACCAGCGGGAGATATAAAAGTGCAAGTTTTCGAGAGGTGGAAGAGTATGATTCAAAAGAAGGTGTCTAGTGTTAGTTCAATGTTAAAATACATGTTGATATAAGAAGATGATTTGTCTTTATTTGTGTCTCCCTGGCCTGTTTTCGAGCTACTCCCATTTCTGTTTTGTCTTCTTTCTTTTGTCACGTATCTGTCAGGGTTGACTGTAAATGACAGATGGGATCCTTTGTGGTTTGGCTTTGGGTTTACTGTGTGCGTGTGTGTGAGAGAGAGACAGAGTGAGAGTGTTTCTGAATACATAATGCACTTTAAAATTATTTCCAGTCTTAAGCATATTGCCTTTGGGCGTCATTTGTGCATTGTTGCTTTAAACGTAGCAAAGAATTCCTATTATTTTTAAAGCTTCAGTTGGCAACAATTTTTTGGCATCACTGGGCAAAAATAACCTTTCATAGCATATTATAATTCAAGTGTTCTGAGAGAAAACTAGACTTCTGCACCTCCTCATGGCTCTGTTTTCAGGCTTAAAAAAATCTAGGCTGGTGGGCGGTGCTTGGTATTTCTTCAACTGATCTCAACATGGCTGCCGGGTCACAAACTTTCTCATTTTACAGCTAAACCACGCACTTTAAGAAGATTCTGAAAACATTTGAGGAGAGAAATAGGCATTACAGTAACAGAATATTGATTCATATATGATCAGCATAGTTTGACAGTTTGGTCAGAATTCATGAGTGATTGACAGCCGGCTCTCATAGACAGCAGATCCCAGGTCAGCTCTGACTGCTTGTTTTCCTCCAGTCTGTGAAATCCGTTAGGAGCACCGGAGGACACAGAGGCACATGATTTTTATATAGTGACCGTTTTATAAAGATAACTTTGTTTTAATCATATTTGCTCCTATCTTGCTGCTTCAAGTGAGGCCATTCAAATAAAGGATATCTAGTTTTGCAATGAAACACTTAAAGCTCTGAATAAGGCCAGAGATGAACTTACTTTTAACTACGTGATCGCGTGTGCGAGACGCTGCCTTGCGTATCCTGCATCCGTTGGGAGAGTTGGTTGTGTACATCTTCAGAAACTTCTTTCATTTTGAATTATTAAAAAGCAAGTAGTACATCTCCGGCCTAATTCTCCCTCTCTCTCTCTTTCCCAGCTGACTCTACCAAGCCCAAGACCTCCACTACCACCAGCCGCAGCACTACTTCCACCATCGCTGCCTCTCGCACTCGAACCACAGCAGCCAAACCGGCCACACCCTCCTCCACCACTGGCACAGCACCAGAGAAGAAGCCCACGGTGCCCCGCACCCCCCGGCCCACTTCTTCAACCCTAACCTCCACCACCACCACCTCCAGGGCCACGGCTCGGCCCAGCACTGCACCGGCCCCCGACATCCGTAACGTCCGCTCTAAGATCGGCTCTACAGACAACATGAAGCACCAGCCCGGAGGAGGGAAGGTAGGTCCTACTGCGGGTTCATCTGCAGCCTTCACACCTCTACATGGGTATGGTGTGTTTTCTGACACCGGCCGCTCCTCAACTAACAGGCGATGTAGCCTCAAGCCTATTTAATGTGTGACACTTCAGACTTGTGACACTTCCTCTTCAGACTTCTTTCTGAATCTCTTCTCTTCAAATAGTAACATATCTCTTTATTTATAGTGCACACAAGTTGTTCTTACATTCACCTCACCAGCTACAGCTTCTTTGGCTCTGTTCATTTGCTTGGTTTTCCATCTTTTACTCAATCCTCTGCATGTTCATTTATTCCCATTTTACCCATTTTAGAACCTTTCTCTTTCTACTTTTCACCCTCCGACCTCCTCCTCTTCCTGTGTGTTGTTATGACGTGTTGTTGTTGTTGACCCGGGGTGGGCTTGTCTCCCCAGGTGTCATCTGCCTCTCAGAGCAGGGGCGTCGCCTCCAAAGAAACGAGCCTGGGCAAAGTGAGTTCCCTCCCCATCCTCCCCACCATCACCACATACTCCCACCTTTTAGGCCCTGTTCAGACCTGGTATTAACATTAATGTCCTCAGCCATCGGATCACAAGTGGACAGCTGCAAGTACAAGTGTGAACGCACTCAAAACGCATTGAGGACGCGTTGAGATCGGATCTTTCAGACCACATTCAGAGGTGGTCTGGGCCACATATGATCACATTCTTTTAGAAGTGTGTAGCGAATGTGTCCCGGACCACATTAAGGACCGCCTACTCAACTGACGTCCCGCTGGGATCCATAGCGTAGCAGCAGGCATCGCTTTCTTTCACAACAATGACCTGCTCGCTATACATTATCTCTTACAAATCTTATCTATAGGCTACATATCTACAGACTATCAGACTCTGTTCCGTCCCCGGCTCTCTGGAGCTCTGTACGCCGCTGTTGTCTGGCAAAGGCAGCGGACTGCCGGTACAATAACCTTCTATTTTGATATTAATAAAGTGTACCCGAATTCACGAGTATGTAGGATATTACTACTGACATTCCTGTAATATCACGTCACAACATCTGCTGTTTTAGCCATGTGTTTACTATGTGTTTATTTACATATAGAGCGGAGAAGTGAGATCGGATCACAAGTGGTAACTCAAGACGCATTCTAATGCCAGGTGTGAACAGACGTACTTAAAGCTGTCCGCTTGTGTTCAAATCACTCAGGACTCATGTTAATACCAGGTGTGAACAGGGTCATATTCTCTCTCTGTCTCTGGCTTTTCTGTTCAGATATATTTTTCTATTTTCTTTTCACCACATTTCTTATTTTTTTTGCTGTTTTTTAATGAATTGCACTCCTGAGGGCACAAAACCAGGTTGAAAATGACTAGCCACAGGTTTTTGAGTATTACAAGCACCTACAGCATCTTTTACTGTCACATTTTCAAACACAGTCTCAAACCATTTAATAGCTGTTTAGCATAACCAGTGGTTCTAATAATCTTGTAATGCAAAATGTCTCCATTTGAAGCAAACTACAGCTTTTCTACTCTACTTCCAGCGCAGCGCTCAGCCATCTAGAATGCATAAAGTCTCTATTCAATTATATATCAATCATCATCATATAACAATTTATGTTGTTGGTACAAGAGCACTGTGCCACTACTACAATCCACATCACACACAACTGTTCATCAGCCTGAAGCCGGTGAGGTTTCACATCCTAGTTGCTGCACTAGCGACCCCTGCTGGTTGGTCACTTGGGATCAGGTTTAGGAAGACAAACATGCAATGAGTTTTACTACAATTGTTACAACTAACTTGGACACAAAATGTTTTTTTGTGTCATATTTGGTCTTTAACATCTCACAGTCTAACCTGTCTTTGAACTACAGCATTAATCTGTGTTAATAACATCTTCTAGGTTCCCCTGGATTCTCCTTAACAGTGACGGATGTTTAAATATTGTACTGCATGCGTGCGTGTGCTCTATAAAATAGTTTTTGTGTATTCAAGTGGCAACACAAGCAAGATTTACCATTTCACACCGCTTAACTGCCCATCAAGCGCACCTAAGATCAAATAATTGCCTTAGAGAACCTCGCTATACTTCCTTCTGCCCTTTCCTTTCTAACCCTGCCTGTGATGGTGACGTCTTCTTCCCTTCTCTTTTCTTTTCTTCTTTTTCTTTTCTTCTCTTCTGTTCTCCTTTTCTTTTCTTTTTCCTTACCTTTCCTTTCACTCCCTCCCGTGTCATCCCCCCTGCCCTCCCTGGCTCTCCTCTTCCCTCTTGCTGCTATGCTGTATCCGTATAGGTTCACATAGTCACCAAAAAGCTGGACTTCAGCCACGTCGCTTCACGCTTGGGCTCCAAGGACAATATGAAGCATGTTCCTGGTGGAGGGAAAGTAAGTACTGCCTGGCCCACAACCAGAGCTCGTATGCATCGACCAATCACTCAAACAGATTTGGCTCGATGAAATGACGAGGAGGAACAACAGAGCAATGAAGAAATGTTTCATTTTTTGCTCCTAAAAATGGAAAGTAATCAAATAAAAAGAGAAGTCCTTGTCAGTGCCAGCATGAGTGAGTTGTACGGTATATAAAAAGCTCCTCAAGTCAAGCTACAGTACTTAAGGCCACCAACACCTAGTGGTTGGATCCTTGCAGATCGAGGGAATTATTGGACAGCATGCTAGCAAGCCTGATGTATCAGCCCTTCCCTAGGACCCGCTTCATAGTCCCTTGCTTCCTTTAACTCTTCCTGTGTTGTCCTGCCCTTTCACTAACTTACTAAACAAATAATAAAATCAAACTAACACCACTGGGCTCTGACGGGCTCTGTCCTCATAGGACCGAGGACAGTATCACCACAGAGAGGTCCATTTGGGATCTGTGGTTTTCTGAAAACGATGCTGTCCCGTCCTGAGCTTCTTCTTTTGGTGCCTGCTATTTTTGCACCGTCTGCACCTGCAATGTATTTTTTTTTTTTTGAGTGTTCACTTCAACAGTGATAGACTGCAGTCAAACAATTCTCAAAGTTCAGCAGCATCACATTGTAATGCAAGCAGCATGATCTTGAAGTTTGAATTTGTCTTGTTTTCTTTGCATAATTGCCACAATATGGAGAACAGTTTGTGTTCTAGGGTTGTCCCGAATACCATTTTTTAGGCTTTTGAAGCTTTGGTGAGTAATATTCAAAGGTGGTAAAAAAAGGCGGATGGCCTAACGTTAGCTTTTTACTTTTGACAATTGCATTTACACTTCAAAAATTATAAAAGTGGTGTTCATTTGTGGAGATTATCCTGCTGAACAAAACGTGTAAGTATCATAAACGTGTAATAATCCAAAACCCAATGGAACAATCCCATTGGGTTTTTGTCGAGGGAACCAGGGCGATGCTAACTTCCTGGTTGGCCTACAAAAATACGTCATCCCTGCACCACTCTATTGGAGGTGTAAATAGGGCTTTTAGTGCAGCTGAAGGAGAAATATGAAACCATCAAAAGGACCCATCTCCGTGTACAATGTTTGAAACACTGGTGATAAAACAGCTTGTGTGACGTTTGACAGGTGCAGATACTCAACAAGAAGGTGGATGTGAGTAAGGTGACATCAAAGTGCGGTTCCAAGGACAACATCAAGCACAAGCCGGGTGAGCTGGGAAATGCAGTTTTGACCCCTATTCTATTTAATCCATCATTTTATTCATTGCATGGTGATCTAAAGCTGTTGGATGGTCTAACTCTATGTACACTGTGTTGGCAGTTCATTAGGTACACCTAGATAGTATTAATGCAGTCTAATACATCAGTCCTTCATGAAGGTTCTAATGTTTGTGATTGTACTGACACCCATTACAACCAAAATGTGTGATTCCACAGCCATTACAGCATTAAATCATGCATTCTATCATATCAGGCTTTCAATTTAGAGCCCTGCCTTCAAAATTGTAGTTTTTATTGTTTCCCACCAGATTGAGCCATTTTCTCATGTTTGCCATATGAGGCAAATACATGCTATTTTACTGGTTTCCTGCAATAAAAAAAAAAAATGCATCAAAATCTATGTTGACATATCCCAGACTGTTAACAAAATCCCCCCAGCTTGAGTATACAGAAAATAATTCAAATTTGTTTTCATAAAAAAAACAGTGACATTATGTAAACAAACTGGCATTTGAAGGGTTAAAATTTAAATAATTAATACATATTTGTTTGTGATAGGATCAGGACTGAAGTTGGTTAAAAAAGTTAATTCAGTGAAAGTGGAAAATAATATTAATATATAGTATTTTCACAGCAGTTTTAGGACAGGGACATTTATGTAGACTAAGGTAACAAGTGGGAGTTTTTAAAAAAAAAAAAACAATCTGACACTGATGGTTAAAAAAATTAAATAAATAATAAAGTAAATCATACAAATATATAATTTTATGGCATTTTTTTGACGAGGACAGTTTTGTCCTCTAAGAACATCGGAGACACTTTTTTTTAAGATTTCTTTTTATTAGCGAAAAGGCTTATTTCACAATTCAATTCCAACGTGTTTCAACATTTCTTTTTTTTCTTTTTGAAACAAATATTGAAATACAGATAATATAACTATAATACATTAAAATAAAATAAAATTACTTAAGAAATTAATAATTATAGAAAAAAGTGGTAAAGAGATATTATTGATAATGAACCTAACCTTGTATCAAATATTCTTTATATAATAATAATAAGAATAAGAATAATAATAATGAGTAAATGAAAAATATAAAATACATTCACAGTAATGATTGAAATAATATAGAAAAATGAATAGAAAAACATGTAAAAATATATATATATAGTGAATAAAATGTATATAAATAATAAGCACACATATCTAGTGCACATGCACGTTTATACATCTGAATGCGTCAGTAGCAATAATGGTTTGAATTAATATTAATAGCAGAAAACAAAACTGCATAAAATCCACCCTTGACATGATGAACTGGTTTCCATTAAAGGAGGCTGTGTAGAAGCTGTATCTGTTTTGCACATGCTCATTGTGTCCATGCATGCATGCATGTGTATGATTATCAGACTGATTGTCCATGTGTGCTGCAGGCGGTGGCGCCCTGAAGATCGAGTCCCACAAAGTGAGTTTCAGGGAAAAGGCTCAGTCCAAAGTGGGCTCCACCGACAACGTGAGCCATTCACCTGGTGGAGGAGACATCAAGGTGAGGTTATCACGAAACGGAGACGGCATTCAGTCTGCGTGCACGCTGTTACTATCAACTGTTGTTTTTACCTTCTGCAGATCAGGGCGTTTTATGTAATTATTTATTAAATGCATGCTTTATTTAGCCGGGAAGGTCCCATTGAGATACAAGATCTCTTCTTCCACGGAGTCCTGAAGTCTTTTTTATGAGCCAGCCAATCACAATGAAGATGAATCAGATTTCACAGCACATAAGCAGCCCATTATGGCATGAGTTATTCATGGAGTAATTCCAGTTTCTGATTGTGGGTCTACCTATGCAATACTTCCGCAATGGTTGTTGTTGTTGTTGTTTTTGTTGTTGTCCAGAATGTTGACCAGAACCTCTGGTCTTAAGTAAAGTCATAGCTCTGCTCTTTAAAGAGAAACTTAAAGTTTTAGTATTTCTCTATTACATTAGACATTCATGACTAAATAAGCTAATGATTAATTGAAAAATAAAAACTCTGAATCACCTTTATTGACCAAGTATGTGTACACATCGTAGACTGTATATAAAGATGGGCAACTAGACAGCTCCCCAAAAGTGAGGCCAAAACATCTGGAACGCCCCCTGGTGGCTGGCTGCAGTATAGGTCATAAACCCCGCCCTCCTCCATGTCATTTTAGGTAGTTCTTATCACGCTGATGTATGTTCAAGTGTTCATTTTTCTGATAAGTTTGGTTTTAATTAGTTATTTGATGCTGTAAAAAAGGGGGTGAGACGTCATGATTGACAGCTGCGATTCTCAAATCAATAAGAAGCTGCGGCAGTGATTGGCTCGGGCCGGTGTGTGGGCGAGAGCACGATACCGCGGCTCCCACTTCAAAACAGTCAGAAGATGACAGAGAAAAATACAGAAATATCTCATGTGAGATAATCAAACCTGTTCTAACTTTGTCAGATAATGGTGTGTTCATGTAGGACCCCATCACTCAGAGTAAGAGCCTGATAAACTGACTAAATGAGTTTTCAGAGCCAGACTTTGAAGTGTCAATCAGAGAGGGCAGTGAAGCACTTTCAGCTTGGTTTGAAGTAATTATTTAAGTCATTATCGGAGCGTTGTGACTTCAGGAATTTCAGGCTTTTCGTGCTTGCCTCGCTCCACCACTGTGTTCATAAACTAGGAGATGTTTGGTTGGCTTCACGCTACAATCACTAATGATGATGACAGACAGCCTGTCATAAACCGTCTGCAGCAACCTGAACCATCTCAAACCCTCTGCACCTGCAACCGGCTCCCCTTTCTCCTGCCCTTCTGTCCTTCTGTTGTGAAATTGTCTGGATGCCTCAAGGTCAACAACACATTTAGAGAGAGAGAGAATGAGAAGATATGCATACAGAGGAAGGATGTTGACATGGTCATAGACGTTTACAAAACAAAAATATAAATCCAAAAGGATTTAAGTCACCTAATCATGGGTTACTATGTGGGATGGGCTTGCGAACTTAAAGAAAGAAAAGACCTTTTTGGGCAAATTGATCAGAAATGATGTCACCAAATGATGTCACCTGTCCCCTCAGCCTATGGCAGCTCATATCTGTGTTTCATGATCACTGCATGATCCCATCCTTCACTCGCATTTTCATCTTCACACACGGTTTTGCACGACTAGTTATCATCACCAGCACGCTCCAACCTAGTGAAGATGCATTAAAAATAGCATTCACATAATATTAACAACCTGTCTGAGAGAGCCTGTGTGATCAGTGTTAACTGAAATCTATTTTTAAAAATGATGAATCGAGCTTTGAAACATGCTCGTACGTTCTTTTGTGTTTGTTGGAAAGACAATATCTTGTGCTTTATTCTACAACTGTGTAGGCTAATGCCCCACAGACTGTCTCATGATGTGTTGCTATCAAGAGTCTCCAATATCCAGTTCGTATCATACATCCATGGTTAAAATAAGAATGTTAATCCTGGAAGTTATCTCAGGGGGCGTGTTGTACTTTTAGCAAAGTGGGCGTGCCGTGTAGCCCGCGAGCCGGCAGATAGACCCCTTCTCCTTTGCATGGGATTTGTTGAAATTAAGAAAAATATATAGCTTTGCCAGCTTTGTCCTCTAAGCCCGTCTAATGAATTTACTGACAGAAACATGTTTTCTTAAAGTGAGTACAAGTGATGAGATGTATTTAGGGTGTTTCAGTCTACTTCTGCTTTAGTGCGTAAAGAATAAAGCCAATCAGGCCTCTTTATTTGGCAGGTTTCTCCCGGGTGTCGTTCTGATATGTTTGGACAGTTGCTGTGTTTCTATGAGAACTCTTGAGGTCATTTTACATTTACGTCCACCAAGGAAAATAATAGCATTCAGTATTTTTACAGATGTGTGTATGAGATCATGCAGAAGGGTTCGTGGTTCAGGAACAACATCATTTCTACATATTTTACGCTTTGCATCTGCTTTTTTTTTTTAAATGATGTGCTTGAATTTACAATTTGCTTTTGGTCATTGCATTCATGTGAACGTTATATGTTCCAGTTATTCTTCTTTTGGGATTTCATCTCCCTCCACCTTAGTCTGGCTCCGGATCTTTTAATGCTTTTAGCAAAACATCTGTCTACCTGAATTATATGGAAATAACTATGTGCAGAACTATATTAATGTAGTTCTCTGAGATTTGGAGCCAGGTTGTTCCATCCCCATCGATTGACACGCCCTGCTATGTGTTTCTAGGCTGAGGGGGCCCAGGAGACAACAGAGGGGAATGGGACTCCCCTTAGTGGCACCGCGGCCCCCGCCCCAGGCTCCGAGCCAGGGCAGGCAGGGAGCCCTGCTGCCCAGGAGAATGGGCTGAAGGAGGGGGCTCCCTGTGATAGTGAGGGCCTCCGGGAGCCCCAGGCTCTGGACACTCTCATCCCAGAGACAAGTAAGTTTGTGTGTGCCAGCCTCATCTTACCTGACCCTGTCAGATGACTATCTGAGAAGCCGTCTTTGGAAACTGTTTGGAAAAGGGCAGGCACTTTCAAAAAAGACTTGGCAGGTGGTTGAATGAAACATCTGTCAATCAAACTATCAAAAGCGAAGCTAACTGAAGGCCAAAAACATGTTAATGATGCAATTGCAGCATCGACGCTAACCTCTTCTGGAGCCGCCATACATCAGACCAGTAATACGTCATCTGGAGTAGGCTCACATGACCACGCCCCCTTTTGGGGGAAAACAATCCTGTGTCCCTCATAGACGGCAACAGAGTAACCGCTAACAGTAAAAACGCTATGCTGAAGAGTTGCTGTGTAGTTGGTTGCACCAACAATAAATCCAAAAACGCTGATCTCTGATTTGTTCCCCTGCCGTGTCCTAAAAAAGATCTAATAGAGGGACTTTATGGCTCCAAGCTATAGACCAGACCAGCATGGCTTTATGGCTCCAAGCTATAGACCAGACCAGCATGGCTTTATGGCTCCAAGCTATAGACCAGACCAGCATGGCGTCATCTCCAAGGCTGAAAGAAACTCGCTGTCAAAGGAGAGAAAATTATGAAAAGCTGTTGTGTAGCGGGTTAACCGAGGCTTTCACACTGACATTTGAGGCTCATACGATACGTGACTCAGTGTGCTAAATGGCTAAATGATGCTGGTGACAGTGACTAGCATGGCTAGCTAACGTTAGCTTGAGTGGAAGGCTGCTGCAGTAATACAGTCATACATTAACATTATAGCAGCATCAGACTGTCGTCTCCAACTAAATCTCAGCCTACAGATCAAACAATTGGTTATTAACACGTTGGTTATTTACAGACAACACTTAGCC